>JAPMUY010004659.1:0-32522 GCA_026901105.3 Galaxias olidus
CTCACCCAATCACCAACCTTGATGATGATGATGATGATGATGATGATGACTTTCTGAAAATATTGTTATAATAAAAGTCGTGTCACCTTACCGTTGAAGTTGTCTGCTGAGAGCTCTCTGTCACCGAGCGCTGCCGTTGGTGTCGCTATTGGACGAGGCTAATGGCGGCTAAAGGTGGCTTAAAGAAGACCGGCTAGCTGACTAGACGAGAAGAGCTGCTGCGTGTAACCAAGGAGACTAAAGGAGATGCCGTGCGGGGATTGGACGAAAGCTTAAAGAAGATCGGCTAGCTGATTAGACGAGAGCTGCGCGTAGCCAAGGAGACTAAAGGAGATGCCGTGCGGGGATTGGACGAAAGCTTAATGGAGAGCAGGACGCCTAACGTTCTCCGGGTACACTGTGCTGATGTTCCTAGCATCTGTTAATCCCAGACTACTCATCTTCTCTCAGGGTGACAAACAGTCTGACCAACAGTGTAGTCTTACAAAGGCCTCTTACAATCTTTAAGTGTTTACTGCTCCCACTTCCTGCACTCCTTCTCTGTTCTACCTCCATTTGGTGCCCTTAATTATCCTGGTGCCTGTCTCTGGTCACCAATGCTTCACCCCCCCTCTCTCTCTCTCTCTCTCTCTCTCTCTCTCTCTCTCTCTCTCTCTCTCTCTCTACTCTTCTCAATAGTGAAAACTACTATTAAACTATGGTATTCTTACTTACTAACCTTTAATATTGATTACAAATACTTCACTACAAAAAGGGTATCTACTTTTTAACACTAATTATACCATACTGCTTACAGCGTCACCCTCCAAACAAGCTTGTTGTTACAATTTGCGTCGCAGATTAAAGTAGCAGCGGTGTGAACTTGTAGTCTAGTTGCAAGGCAGCTGAAGTCGTTGCATGTCGTCGCGAAAGACTTGGCATTATTCGAAAAGACAAATATTTGTTTACATGCATATGTTGGATATACTCGGCAACGTATAGTAGCTATGGTGCCAATCGCAGCTAAATAAAAACGATTGTCATGCACTAGCTCATACTAATAGGGGAATACAGTTATGAAATTGTTTTTGTTAACGTTAGCTAACTGTATGTCGTTACTATGGAAACGGTCATTTGTGGTGTCTGTGCTCGTTGCTTTGGTGTGAACCACTCAGTTTAGAGCGTTTACGTTCGGGATTCTATTGTTTCTCATCTCGGAATCAGACATGGCTTTATCTGTTGTTGGTGAGAACCAAAAATATGCACAACATACTCATGATTCATGAAACACTGCCTTGCTCAGGCTCATGATGTCCAGTCAGAGCGTGCACGGGCATGTGTGGGATGGGCCATTGAGAGGAATAGGAGGGACCAAAGACTCATGAGGTAGGCCTTTTTGAGTGTTGTGATTCAAATTCTTGCCATTTTTTCCCCAATTCTCTAGAACAACATACTGCACCTTTAACGCGTTACAAAGTTATAGAATTATATTTTTTCTTCTTTCATAGCCATTTACACTTGTTAAAAATTGCAACTTAAAAATGTCCCCAAACATCAGAAAATATTTGTTTGTGAAACTGCCTTTAATAATTTCTGTAAGTGTTCCAATTACATAGAAATGTTGCAGTAGTAATAACTTACAAGACAATTCAGGTGATTTTACAGTTTTCACATGTAGCCAAAATAGGTTTTTAATGTGATATGGTATATAGCCATTTAAGATTTGAATTTGTGGCTATATAGAGCAATTTGGGGCAACATAGAACCGTTTCAGGTTTTGATATGGGGCTATATTGAACCTTTTGGGGTTTTAATACAGTGTCACATGTAAGCAGCGTTAGAAACGCATTACTGTAATTTCACTACTATTCGTGGTAACTAGTAAAGTAACGCGTTATTATTTGCATTTAAGTAACAAAATTACAGTTACTGAAAATGTAAGTGGAGCCGTTACTAGTTATTTTCCACTATATTGTGCATTTTACAGATAACAAATGTGTATTTTTTTTTTGCCTCCTGATCACTCTGTCACAAATCACAAATATTTTGTGTGTGTGTCAGGATCTGTAGTGGTGATGTAGGGTGGACCCAAGCGCAGCAACACAGAACTTAGCAAGGAGAGGCAGGAGAGCGATATTCCAATTTAATCAAGTTTTAATGAGTGTACAAACAGTGACCGCACAACACCCAAGTCCCACCGTGAAACATAAATAACCCCAGCACACCAATGACAAGCCAACCCCGTGCCCCACAGGTGAAACACATCAGCCTAATTGGCACGTGTGAGTGCTGGCAGTCCACAGGCTAGGGTATGTTCCCTGCAGTCCTGTGCCCTGGCCATCCTCAGGCTTTGGGCTGTTCCTGGTCGTCACAGAACCCCCTCCCCGAGGCGCGGCTCCTGACGCGCGACTCAGCGGGGGCCGGCCGGGACTGCCGGAACTCCCGGATCAAGGCTGGGTCCAGGACGTGGGCGGCAGGCACCCCCTGACGCTCCTTGGGGCCGTAGCCCTCCCAGTCAATCAGGTACTGCGTACGGCCCCGAGTCACCCGGGAGTCTAGAATCCGCCGGACGGTGTACACCGGGTCCCCGTCCACAATCCTGGGAGGAGGAGGCACCGGAACGGGATCCGTTCTCCCCGGACCCACCAGCAGCGGCCGGAGAAGGGAGATGTGGAACACCGGATGCACCTTCGTGGCCCTAGGGAGAACAAGTTCATAGGCGACCCGGTTAATGCGTCGAGCCACCTTGAATGGACCCACATACCTCCGGCCCAGCTTGTGCCGCTCCCCTTGGAGAGGCAGGTCTTTGGTGGATAACCAAACTCGCTGGCCCGGCCGGTACACGGGCGCCTCCTGGCGTCGCCGATTAGCCTGGACCTCCCTTTGGCGAGACGTCCGAACGAGGGCCAGCCGAGTCCTGCTCCACACTCGCCGGCAACGACGAACCAAGGCCGCCGCTGATGGGACCCCCACGGCCTCCTCCTGCTCCGGGAAGAGAGGCGGAGCATACCCGTACTGGCACTCGAAGGGGGACATGCCTAGGGAGGAGTGAAGAAGGCTGTTGTGGGCGTACTCGGCCCAGAGGAGATGCTGACTCCATGTGCTGGGGTGAGCCGAAGCCAGGCAGGGCAGGGTCGCCTCCAGGTCCTGGTTGACCCTCTCGGTTTGCCCGTTACTCTGGGGGTGAAACCCGGACAACAGGCTCACCGACGCCCCCACCAGCTGGCAGAAGGCCTTCCAGAACCCGGAGGTGAACTGCGACCCCCGGTCGCTGACTATATCCAGGGGGAAGCCGTGGATCCGGAACACATGGCTCAGCATCAGGTCGGCGGTTTCCTGGGCCGAGGGCAGCTGGGACGAACGGGATGAACACGGCCCCTTTGGAGAACCGGTCCACAATCACCATGATCCCGGTATAGCCCCGTGAAGCCGGCAACCCCGTAATGAGGTCCAGGGACAGGTGGGACCAAGGACGACGGGGTATCGGCAACGGCAGTAAGGTCCCAGCAGGCCGGGTCCGGAGGCTCTTGTTCTGGGTGCAGACGGGGCAGGCGTCCACAGCCACCCGCATCTGAGGCCACCAGAACTGCCTCCCAATGAACTCCAGCGTTCGCCAACGACCAGGATGGCACGCAAGCCGCGAGGTGTGACCCCAACGGATCACGTCGTTCCGGACACCCGGCGGAACAAAGAGGTGCCCCGCCGGAACCCCCGCCAGCAGAGGAACCCCCAGCAGGGCAGTACGCACGGTGGCTTCAATCCCCCACCGAACAGGAGCCACCAACCGGCCGGCCAGAATGACGGGCTCAGGGACCTCGGAGACCTCCTGCGGGTCGTGGATCGGAGACAAAGCATCCACCTTTAGGTTCTTCGACCCCGGCCGGTAGGTGAGGATGTAGTCGAAGCGGGAAAAGAACAGCCCCCACCGTGCCTGCCGAGAGTTCCGCCGCTTGGTGGCCCCGATGTATTCGAGGTTCCGGTGGTCCGTCCAAACGGTGGCCGGGTGCCGGGCACCCTCCAGCCAGTGCCGCCACTCCTCAAACGCAAGCTTGATGGCTAGCAGCTCCCGGTTGCCGACGTCGTAATTCCGCTCAGCAGGCGACAGACGGCGGGAGAAGAAGGCGCAGGAATGGAGCTTCTGATCTTTTGGAGACCGCTGGGACAGCACTCCACCCACGCCCCAACTGGAGGCGTCCACCTCGACGGTGAATGGTAACTCCGGATCGGGTAACAGCAGGACCGGGGCGGTAGTGAATCGCTACTTCAACTCCCGGAACGCTTTCAGGGCCTCGGGGGACAGGTGGAATGGCCCGGAAGCGTGGCTGGTCGTGACGGTGAGAGGAGCAGCGATCATACTAAATCCCCGGATGAACCTCCTGTAAAAGTTCGCAAACCCCAGGAATTGTTGCACCTGCTTGACCGAGCCGGGCGTGGGCCACTCCCTCACCGCCAACACCTTGGACGGGTCCATCTCGAGTTGCCCCGCAGACACCACATATCCCAGGAAGTGGGTGCTGGCGGTGTGAAAGGAGCACTTCTCCGGCTTGACGTACAGCTGGTGCTGAAGTAGTTGCCGGAGCACCTGCTGTACGTGCAGGTGATGGTCGTTCAGGGTCTGCGAAAAGATCAGGATGTCGTCCAGGTAAACGAACACGAACCGGCCCAGCATCTCCCGCAGAACGTCATTAATCAACGCCTGGAAGACCGCGGGCGCGTTGGTCAAACCGAAGGGCATTACGAGATATTTGTAATGGCCCGACGGAGTGTTGAACGCGGTCTTCCATTCGTCCCCCCCCTGGATGCGGACGAGATTGTAGGCGCTGCATAAATCCAACTTCGTGTAGATGGTGGTCCCCTGAAGCCGCTTGAAAGCGGCCGACATCAGCGGCAAGGGGTTCCGGTTTTTAACCGTAATCCTGTTGAGGCCGCGATAGTCAATGCAGGGCCTCAGGTCGCCGCCCTTTTTGTCCACAAAAAAGAACCCCGCCCCCGCCGGAGACCGGGGAGCGGCAGGCAAGGGCACAGTCCGGGCCTCAGCCCACCACGGAACCCGACGCCCAGTCCAGGTGAGGGTTGTGAGACGACAGCCAGGGGTGACCCAAGACGAGGGGAACCCCAGGAGACGGGATCACGTGGAGCTGAAGAGACTCCGCGTGATGGCCCCCGATGACCAGCTGCAGCAGAAGCGTCACCTGGGTAACGGACCCAGCCCCGATAGGCCGGCCGTCCACCGCAGCCACAGGAAGAGGGTGGGGAAGGGAGCGCAGCGGAATCCCCCACAGCCGGGCAGCCCCCTGATCGATAAAGTTCCCGGCAGCCTCGGAGTCCACAAAAGCGTCTACGGGCACGCGTCGACCAGCCCACGTCAGCACGCCCTGCAACAACAGACGCTGCGGGGGGGGAGGAGAGGTAACCACGGAGAGGCTCACCACCGACCTCCCGGCAGTGGGTGAGACCAGGCGTTTTCCGCCGGCGCAGAACCCCCCGGCCGTCGAAAACCGGCACGTCCGGGGTACCGCCGGCGCCGCCGCTCAGGCCGCTGTTCCGCCGCCTCGGTGGACAGCCGGGTTAATCCCACGTCCATGGCCTTGCCAACAATGGAACCGGAATCCCCAGGGCAGGAAGCAGCCCGTGAACCCCCGGCACCCGGCCCAGGGCCAGGCGATCTGCGGCGACGCTGCTCATGGAGCCGGCAGTCAATTCGCAGAGCGATGGTGATCAGAGGCTCCAGCTCGACGATGTCCTCTCAGGCAGCCAGGTCATCCTGGATGCCGGCGTGAAGTGCCGGGAGAAACGCTGGAACCAGGGCCTCCGTATTCCACCCGCTCTCAACCGCCAAGGAGCGAACTCCACCGCGTAACCGGCCACACTTTGAGCTCCTTGGCAGATCCGAAGCAGCCGGTGGGCGGCATCCTGACCGCGCACAGGGTGGTCGAAGACCAGCCAAAAGTCTCGGAGGAACATGGCCGAATCTGAACAGGCAGGCGTCTGTCGAGCCCACACGGCCGACGCCTAGTCCAAGGCGGGACCACGGAGAAGAGAGATAATGTAGGCGACACGCCCCTGGTCCGTGGCGTATGCCCCGGGCTGAGTCTGAAAAACCAGTGAGCACTGGGTGAGGAAGCCCCGACACGTTCTGTGGGAATCGTCAAATTTGTCGGGATGGGGAAGAGGAAGTCTACGAACATCCTCGGTGCCACCGCTCGACGGTGGTGATTCCTGCCTCGGTGCCCCGGCAGTGTGGCCGTCTGAGAACGGACGTTTTCCTGGAGGGAAGCCATAGCCGCTGGGTCGAGAGTAGGTGCGGTCATTCTGTCAGGATCTGTAGTGGTGATGTAGGGTGGACCCAAGCGCAGCAACACGGAACTTAGTGAGGAGAGGCAGGAAAGCGATATTCCAATTTAATGCAGTTTTAATGAGTGTACAAACAGTGACCGCACAACACCCAAGTCCCACCGTGAAACATAAATAACCCCAGCACACCAATGACAAGCCAACCCCGTGCCCCACAGGTGAAACACATCAGCCTAATCGGCACGTGTGAATGCTGGCCGTCCACAGGCTAGGGAATGTTCCTTGCAGTCCTGTGCCCTGGCCATCCTCAGGCTTGGGGCTGTTCCTGGTCGTCACAGTGTGGTTTATTCAATTGCTTAGTAAACAACTCATGGTTTATTAGATTATTGTTTGTGTTGCAGTTTTAAAAAATATATATATATTGGGCCTATTTACTAATAGAAAGTACCACACAATCACAAGTTAGCAGTGTGTGATAAAAAATAAAGCCTGAACTTCAGAGTTTGAGTAAATTGGGAAACGCAAAAGTTACTAACGTTACTAACGCATTACTTTTTTAAGGGACTAATTAGTAAAGTAACTTAGTTACTTTCTTGAAGAGGTAAAGAGTAACTATAACTAATTACACATTTCCAGTAACTAGCACAACACTGGTTATTAACAATAGACATTTGGCAATATTTAATTGTCACCGGTTAAGAATATGTGCTTAAACAAGTTCATCAGTCGTTTGATATTGAAAAAAACACCTTTTTTTTATGAAACTGCTTAAAGTTTAGGATTTTTTCAAGTAAGAACAAAACCTACGATATTTGGAAGCTAACTCTGAATTAGCAAGAGCTCTATGACTGAATGACTTAAAAGACTTTGTGGATAAGATATAGAAGTAGCCCAAGGGTAACATTTGACAAATTAAGTTGACCTCAGTTTCTTTCCTGTGCAGAGCATGTGCATCAAGAGATCTATCGAATAGGCTATGTAACAGATTGGGCTCCCTTCCATACAATGTAGAAACAACTCTGGTCTTGTTTCTACGGTCGGCCCTGAGAGGCAAATTCACACTGCAAATACACAAAACAAAAGCAAATAAAGAAAACGTATACATCAATTTGGCAACACACGCGCAGGATTTAGAAAATTCGTTGCAAATTCAGAAAACAAAACATTACAGACATAAATACATAAATCTGTGTTTGCAGCGCATTTCTGTAATGTGTTTTGTTGTTTGTACTTGCAGCGCATTTCTCTAATGTGTTGTGTTTTCTCTATTTGCAGCGCGTTTCTGTAATATGTTGTGTTTTCTGTACTTGCAGCGTATTTCTATAATGTGTTGTGTTTTCTGTAAAAGATTTGCTGGTTTGTTTGGAGAAATGTGAGGAGGGGAGTCTATTTTTTTTGTCAAGTAAGTTAGCGTGAATTCAGAGGCCTATACCACGAAGCAAGTTCACCACACCCAGCATATCTTTTTGTTATCTGGCTTCACTAATCCTAACAACTGCAAGTTGTTCAGTAGTGACTACCCTGATAACCACTACAGATTCATGTGCACAGTATAGGCTCAATTATTTGTAACAAAAAAATGTATAAATGGGGAGAGGAAGGGGGCCCACTGATGTGGCTTGTGTATAGGTTCCATAATTTTGTGCTACTCCTCTGCACATACCTGTACTTCATGTCACACCTGCATAAGTCAGTGCCCCCACTTGGGCCACCCCTGTTAAACAAGTCTGGACACGCCTCTGTATTGCTGCAGGTTTCTTTGTTCAACTTTCTTAAATACCCACAGGGTTACACAATTAAACATTCTCATTGGTTAAAGCATGCCACATATACAGATTTAGACTCCTTCACTAGACATTTATGCTACCTAGACCCTCTATAGATCGAGAACTGTAAAACATCTGTTTCTCATCATTACCACATTCCACCATTGTGGCCTAGGAGGGGTGCAGGGATGTAATAAAACGTTTGATAGACAGCTCTAACATACGATGAGTACATTTACTTACTTTCAAGAGGTAATTTCCCTTAGGAAGCCAGTGAATTTGAGTAACATCCTCCTTGTGTATTCTATGTAGTGGCGTTATGACATCACACGGTAATATAGCGACTTTCCTTTATATCGACCTTCCTGTAGCAAGAAAAGTAGTTGTCCCCAGAAAAGTAGTTGGCAATAAGTGGGGAGGATACAAAATCTGATCCTGTCATTGTCCGCTGTCAGAAAGTGAAAATAGCCTAGCAGTGCGGAAATCACTGTCATAAATGTACAAAATCTGCTGATAAAATCAATTAACGAATCAGTCTATTTATTCTGCGTTCCATCCAACAGTCAGTCAAAACAAAGACGGTCACAAAATATTGATTTCAATATAGGCTTACCGTTTGATGATCATTTAGATGCGTTCAATGCTTTTAATCAATTTATAAGGTTTCCATAATTTTACATAGTTACACACATGATACATGCAATTGCACCCAGATGATTGTTTACGATGTGCAGGGCTATAGTTTTACTGCTGATTGAGCATAATTTGTTTGATTGGTGTTAATGAAGGCAACTACATTGCAGAACAGAAAAGTACAGCAAGACAGTGGTCTGCATTACAACGAACCCATAGTATAATAAAAAGGTTCCTTAAAGTGGCCCTATTATGCAAATTTTCAGGTTCATACCATTATTTAGGAGTTCTACAAGAATAGGTTTACGCGTTTTAATGTTCAATAAACAATTTAGTTTTTCCAAACTGCCTGGGTCTGCAGCCCGTCTATTCACCCTCTGTCTGAAACGCTCCGTTTTAGCTCCTGTCTCTTTAAGGCCCCCCTCCCGACGAGCCCAGTCTGCTCTGATTGGTCAGCTGCCCATACAAAGGGAATTTACCTTTGCACTGAGAAAAACAGCGTTTTTCGACATGGCAAACAAAACCACTATCCAAAATTCCCGGCTTCCGCTCTGACTGGCTCTGTTTGAGGGCCTTACTAGCCGCTACGTGGGCATTATGGAAATGTATGCCGTAGTGACGTAGATAAGTTACGGAAGAAAACGCCGGACTACAAACGAGGCGTTTCTGGCAGTTCAGGAGCAGTGTTTTCTGTGAGAGAGAGTAGCTCCCTTTGGTATGGACTATGATCTATGTAACTTTTCAGACCTTTTACATGCACAAAAAGCTATATAACATATTAAAGGAAAGGGAAAAACCCAAAAAGCATAATAGGGTTTCTTTAAATACAATTCCACCAGTTTAGCTCCGATAGACAACGTATATTCATAGTTGTGTCCTATTGTGTGGCAGACAAAAGTGGTTCAAAGCCAATCATTCAATAGGACAAAATAACATTCTAGCAGATGACGTGCATCAGTTATATGTCTAATATAACACCAAGGTATTTATCTACTGACAAATTTAGAATTGATACATTTACTGACAGGGCTAGTCTTTGACTCTCATCTAGGCTACTGTGGGCTAAACTGAACAACAGTACACTGCAAATTCCAAGTACAGGGCAGGAGAGTGCACTTTGACACATCCAGAGTTCAAGACAGTGAATGCTACAACGCTTTGTATAGTTTTGCATATCCTAGCTTGAAATATTTGTTCAACTATTAAATGCCTTCTCAAGAAACTAAACCTGAAGTGAGGTGGCTTGTGTTCTAGCTGATTTATAGTTTTCTACAAGTTTAGTGAATACTTGAGTTTGTGCTAATATGTGCTATATGTCAATTTTCTTAAATGTGAGAACACGTGGCTATCAGTGTTACTTAAAACCAGATAGGCAAATGTTTTTATTTATTGAAGTGCATCTATTGTAGTCTACGTCCTTAAATAAATATTAATAGCATGACTTAAATTGCCTACCCTAAGTATTTGAACTGCGTTACATTTATTTTTAACGCGTCTGTCCTTGGATTACATCCATCCAAATCAGGCAAACCATGGAGAAATTGGAATAATTTTCAGGCTTGGTCCCTTAATTTTAAAGAACCAAAAGTAAAAATAAATTTAAAAAAAGTGTTAAATACTTGGTTGAAACTAGACTTCCTGCAGTTATTTATCATTACTGTAAAGACATTATTGGGACTCTTCTTTATTGCTAACGGTTTAGGCTGTGGATTTGGTCCTGCCAAAACATTTCAGTAGTTTTCAATGGGCTTTATAGGGTGCACTTTACATTGCCTTGAAAGAAAGCAACCCAAATTCACTGTTCTTTTGAAAGGACAGAACTCAAACCAAAGAAATCCCCAGAAATATTGATTTCAGTCATGTTTATAAATATTCCCCTGTCTACCTCTTACAGCATCTTACCGTCACATGTTAGGGTTGCTTAGCTACATTAAAATCTGGACCATGTGTCCTAAATTAACTGAAAGAACTGTGCATTTGGTTCACTTTCAGGATATTCTGCAGGGCAATGTAAAAAAAAGAATTAAAGGCTTTTTCAGAAACATAACGTAACAACTTTACAGAAATGCTATGAGACTGAAAATACTAAATATTAAATATTAAGATTTAATTTAGTAATTAGTCCAAGTGTTTTCTTCTTTCTTTTTTTAAATGGAGGGACAAAGTATAAAAAGGTAGCTCTCATGCAGTTCACCCAATATAAATCCACATACCCTCAAATTTAGGGTGACAATCAGAATTTTTACCTCATGGTCCTTTTCTCATTTGAAACTGAGCGTACAGTGACACAAATTAAAAAACTGTCCATGTCTGATCTGTGAAAGAGCAAGTGTGAAAGGGCAATACAACCAAGAGTTTCCTGACACCAGCAAATACAACAACAGTGCCGATAAACTGACAAGAAATTATGTTTGTGTGTCTTTCTGTCCAAGGAAATATTTACCCTGAACAATAGCTAGTGACAAGGTGTGCTACTCTGACACAATATCCTAGCAAAACAATTTATTTCTCCTGGACTTTAATGACCATGGCTTTTGGCTTTGGCACTCATTACAACTGATAATATTCTATCATTACTGGTTTTCCTACTATTACATGGATTTAGCCAGTATAACATGCAAGCTACCAATGTCATAGTAGCAATTATAGTGAATTTGTGCATTTTCAAACAAACTAATTAAATTATTTGCAACTAACGGTATTGTAAACATAAAAGATGAGCCTACAGCTATCCAAATTGAGGCCCTTATCAAGGTTTCAGATCAGGCTTAGTCCGCATAACCATTTATTTCATCATTGTCCACAGCTACAGACGTTGTCTTTTTGACAGCCTCTGCGTCGGTATCTATCTCAGCATCAGACATGTCATAGCTCACGTGGCATAGCTGGCGTTCCAAAACGGTGATGCGCTGCTTCAGTCGCTGCTGCGTGGCTTTGTACTCACTGAGTAGGCGAGCAAAACGAATCTGTAGAGTGTCTAGGGAGGTCTGTAGCTTCTCCAACTTATCTTCTGTGTCCTCTTCACCCATTCTGCATCTCTCTGCGTTCTCATCAAGAAGACCCTCCTTCATCAGGATTTCATGGCCCCTCTCTTCCAAAACCCTCTTAGCATCTGGATATTCTGTCACCGCCTCCATCAAGTCATCCTTGGACAGGCAGAAGAGGTCTGAATAACCAATGCTTCGGATATTAGCTGTTCGCCTGTTTCCCATTTTGCTGCCCTTTATGTTCAAAATGCTGATTTCCCCGAAGCAGCTACCAGCAGTGAGAAGGGCATATTGTGTTACCCCATCATCAGCCACCACTGCCAACTTTCCCTCTTTGATGATATACATCTCTTTTCCTATGTCCCCCTTACGGCAGATATAGTCACCTGGACTGTAGACTTGTGGGCAAAGTTTCAGCACTAGCTCCACCAATAGACCGGCCTCGCAGTTCTGAAAGATGCGCACTTTCTTCAGGGTCTCCAGGTGAACATTAATGGCAATCTCAGCCCGTAATTTGTTGGGCAAGTTTTTTAACACCTCCTGCTCATCCACTGCTTTTTTGTTAGTCCATAGGTAGTCAAACCACTTGATGACACGTGACTCAAGTTCTTTGCTGACCCGGCGGAAATGCATGTAGTGTTTGATGGCGTCAATCCGGGCCTGAAACTCTGCACGTGTGGCATTCATGTTGGCAATCATGGAACCTACATTACCCACAATGGTGGCAAAGATCAGCACCCCAACCAGGAAGTCAAAGACCACAAACAGATACTCCTCATCGCGCACTGGAGGGGGCATCTCCCCGATAGTAGTTAGGGTTAAGGTGGACCAGTACAGACAGTAAACATATCCTCGAGTTAGAGAGTCGTAGTCAGGATTTGAGTTGTTGGGGTACACCCAGGTATCAGAGCCTAAGCCTAGAGATTTTGAGATAGCAAAGTAGATGCATGCATTCCAATGAATAATGACCAGGATGTAGAGCACCAAGTTCCAGATGCGGAAGATGTTGGGGTAGTTGGTGCGTGTCTCAGTGCGATCAAAGAACTCAAACATGCGTGGAAACCGCAGAAGGCGGTTGAAGCGGAGCTGCGGGGTGTGGATTCCAGTGATGATGTAAGCCAGGTCTGTGGGCAGAATGGACACCACATCCAGCTTAAACTGAAATGTACGGACATAGCTGTCTCTTAACTTGGAATGATCCTTTACCAGCAACCCCTGTTCCAGGAAACCTGGCAAATCAACATATTATGATTACAAGGACTCCAATCTGCACAGGTTACCAGGTTACATTTCTAAGAATGTGTATTATCTACACTGGAAGACTATTTCAAATGGGCTTTGAAGTACGGTGGCAGAGAAGGGTAAACGAGCAGCATTTCTGGAAACGATGCAACAAAACCAAACATGGTCGTGACAATTTCAGAAACGCTGCAACGTCAATTTAATAAGGTGGTCGAGAAGGTCCATTCTCCTACCAGTGCCCTGACCAGTCACTGCCAATTCACCTGGATCGCTCTGTGTGTCCTATGTCCTAAGCAAGTCTGTCGTAATATGTTGGGTGAACAAGTCTGGCGCAAATTAGCTGCCGTGGTATCACTCAGACTGAGTGTTGTGTTTGATAGCTGTCGGTCGTTGTTTGTTCTGTGTAATTAATTGGCGGCCAATTTGTGTGAAGCGCTTTGAGTCTTAAGAAAAGCGCTATAAACTAAATAAAATGGATTATTATTATTATTATTATTATTAAGGTGACTGAGAAGGGTACATTTTGGCCGCTATACTTCAATTCAATACTACGGAAAGGATCATTATGTCAATGCGGGTAGCACATGTACGCAGGGTTCGAGTTATGTGAGAGCCAGTGGGAGCTGAGCTCCCACAAGGAGGGGTCTGAGCTCCCATGTAAGCAGTAAAGTCATACATCTGTGGGGGTCCCAATACATTACCCACAACCTTTATTTTAATCACATATATGCATTTTTCAATCATGCGATAAGTATTATTTACATTAACGAGATAAAGATGCTAAAGGAAACATATTTTCCAAAAGAACGAGGCAATATATTCTCTCGTGAAAAATAGTATGGTAGCACTTCACCATAAAGGCACCATGGTGCACAGTAGTAGTGAGCAATCTATGTCTGTTGAGAGCGTACAAACGTGCGATTTGTGTGAAAAACTGAAGCCACTGACATCTTAATAAATATTGAATAGACAGTACAAAGTGGTGGACTATAGCTACCGTGCCTGTTTTGCCTGCAACAGTAAGAGGATGGCTTTTACTTGTAACTAGGCCTTTGTATGCATGTATTTTTTGCCCCCTCTGTCCACTCTCATCTATGGAAAAATTACAAAAACAATTGTTGGCCAAGATACGAGATACTGCTTAACTGTTGTTTTAGAACAATGGACAGCTCTGTTGTTGTGTGGTGCACGCAACATGATTTAAAAAGTTGGCTGCCTTGTGTGTGAAAATGTTGAACCACGTAGTAGTATGGCCATTGGAACTCTTTCTCTCTCACACACACACACAAACACACACACAAAGTGCACTGGTTAAGCTATTTTTTATTTTTCTCCGCCACTAACGTTAGAGACCCTCACAAAGATAAGATTATAACTCCACCCCTGCATGTACGTCTATATCAGCCATCTTCACAGAAGCACTGAGCCTTTGGTAAGTAGGTGCATTTGCGTTTCTGTTGTCAAGTTGATGTTGCAGCTGATATTGTTGCAGAGTTTCTGAAATTGTCGCACCTAAGTTTGATATTGTTGCATAATTTTCAAAAAATGCAGCTCGTTTACCCTTCTCGGCCACCGTAAGTGATATTTCAGCTGCATACAAAATACCTGTGCGAAGTCGAATAAGTGTGTCCATTATGTACACAATGTCAGAGATGTAGTCCAACACCAGCCAGCATATATAATTTTCCGTCTGTAACTGGTCAAAGCATGCCCTATAAAAAAAGAATTTTTTTTTTTTCCTGCTGACCCAAAACAATTTACTTATCCAACACAGGAGCACTTCTATTTAGTTGAATCTTAAAGAAAGATTCTCTGAAAAGACACTATACAGAGACTAAACTATTACCTTGCCACAACAAGGATCCAGTTGTACAGCACAGCTGTAGCAATTACGAACAACCAGCGGTAGTACACATCATCTGATGGGGAGACCACAAACATACCCCACTTTTTCCTGAAAACAGACAATGAATATAGACAGGTATATTTTTATTGACTTTGTGGTGATTTATGTTCATGTTTGAAGCTAAGGTAGATTATTTTAATAAGAGTGTTACTTGATAGAACTGCCTATCCCAGATTTAATCTTAAAAAAATAGCTACAGTACATTGACATAAATACACGTGATTTTCTTCAGAAATCCCTTGCTAGTGAAGTCAACTTTACTAACAGTGTTAAACATTTATGTCTTAAAGGTGGGGTAGGCAGTTTTCTTTTGGCATCATTGGGCATAAATTCCATATTAACCGTGCAGCATATTGTATTTCAAGTGGTCAGAGAGAAAAGTCTGCCCTCCTCTTGGCTCTCTTTACAGGCTTCAGAAAATTTAGCCCATGACGGACTTTGGCCAATCACAGGTCATTTCAGAGAAAGGGCGTTCCTATTGGCTGTTCTGTAAATGCAGATGCGCATTCATGTCCCTTCAGACAGTGAAAGTGTAATTCAATGACAGACAACGCCAAACCGAACCTGCTAAAAAGGTTGCTATTCCTGCATTGGCAACAACTGCCTGCACAACAAAGCAACTCAAAAAGAGGAAGACGGACTTATCAAAAAGAGTCTAAAAGAGTCTGACAACAAATGCAATAGAACACGTGTAAATATCAGTGAAGCGTTTCAGAGATGGAGAGAACTCCGAGATTGCATCGGCCACAATTTGGATTCGGAGCTTGCCGTTATGGGTTCCATTTAATCCCGAAATTATGCAACTGGCTTTGCGGTTATCTTGCGTCGGCTTTCACGTTGGCTATACATTGTGTTTGTAGTTGCCTATTGCGTTGGCTTGTACAATGCGTTGTTGACTATTTGCTTTGGCTTTGTGCAATGCGTTAGTCATTGCCTATTGGTTTGGCTTTGTACAATGCGTTTCTCGTTGCCCAGTGCATTGTGTTTGTATTGACAATGCTGATAGTTACACACAGCCTTCCACCAGCGATATGTTTACATCATTGTTGTTAGTTATGTCATTCCATTAATGCCAAAATTATGCAACTGGCTTTACATTTGCTGTTGGCTTTTGGGTCGGCTTCTTACATTGCATTGAGACTGGCTTTGTACAATGCATTTCTCATTGCCTATTGCCAATCAATCGCACAAACCAAGTAACGCAAACCAGCAACATATACAGTGCTGTAATAATGCTGGCTAGGTGAGTGGTCCGTCTTTCTTAAGTTTGTGAAGTGCTGGTGTTTGCCTGCCTTCTATGATAATTTTTCTTCACTCCTTTTGTCATATAACCAAAAATTATAACAGAAAAACCTTTTTCTTTTAGCTTACAATCCCTCCCGCACCAAGCACGTCACACTTATTACAAACATTCTGAGGGACAAGTGAAGCTAAGCCCACTGGTGCCTCACTCTTCGCTCTATTCACAGTACTTCATTAAAGGGGTCCTATTATGCTCATTTTCAGGTTCATGCCTTTATTTAGGAGTTCTACTAGAATAGGTTTATGCGTTTTAATGTTCAATAAACTATTTATTTTTTCCAAACAGCCTGGGTCTACAGCACCTCTATTCAACCTCTGAAATGCTTAGTTTTAGCTCCTGTTTATTTAGGCCCCCCTCCTGACAAGTCCAGTGCTCTGATTGGTCAGCTGTAGCAGTAGCAGACCCATCTCACTCCAGATTTTCATCATTCAGCCAGGTGTGAACATTAACGGTGTCCTCCTGTCTAGCGAACCTTATCTTCGGTGACGACACTGTTCAGTCAGAGGATTTTCTCTTTGCCAGCAAGGTAAAAGGTTTTCTCTTGCCTTCGGCGTTTCTTCTGCTTTCCGTTGCGCTACTTAACGTAGCACCACAGCAGGTGATGTTTCTAGCTCCCGGTGGCGAGCTAGTTCCTTTCCACCGTGCCTGTTAGCCACTTTGTTCCTCCTCTGAGTTTTCATTGTGGTTTTTCAGCACGTTTTTTTCCCTTCTGTTAGTTAGCATCTCGTGCTCCATTTTCGAACGTGTGCCTTGCTGTTTTCTATCAGTCCGAGTGTAGTCAGCAATGTGGTTAGTGTCCCCCGTTTTGCCTATGGGCCTGTGGGCATCGCCAACCGCATAGCTAGCTACATACAGCTTCCTCTGGGTACTCAGGTTTCTTCCCACCATCAAAAAACATGCCGCATCCTCCTACCAGTGCCCTGACCAGTCACTGCTAATTCAACTGTAGTCGGTCTGTGTGTCCTATGTGTATAAGCAAGTCTGTCGTAATATGTTGGGTGAGCAACATTTGTGTAAAGCGCTTTGAGTATCTAGAAAAGTGCTAAAACTAAATAAAATTTATTATTATTATTATTGCGAAGCTAGCGCCCGTGTGGTGGCTAGCTAGCAAACGGCCTCCTCGGTATTTCACCTCCTGTTGCTTCGATGACTTCGTGGGGTGTTAGTTTTCTATCAGTCCGAGTGTGTAGTAAGCGAGGTGGTTAGAGTCTCCCCGTTCTCTCTGTGGGCCTACGGGGTACATCTAGCTACTTAGCTAGCTACTGCTAAGCTAGCTAGCTGCAGCTGCCTCGCAATGTCAACAAACCTTGCTGCTCTCTGAGCTAGCAAAGTCGTGCGCCTCTACCTGGTTAGCTTGGTTGGCTTGGGCTGCCGTACCCCCTACCCAGTAGTGGGACGTCCAAGGGGGCTAGAAAGAAGAGGCAGAGTGCTGCCGCTCTTCTGCCTGTTGAGGCTGCCCCTCCAAGCGGAGACAAGCTCTCTATTGGGGAGCTCTCTCCTCTTCCCTCATGCCCGCCTGTCGTGGCGCACAGGACCCCGGGAATCTGGTGACCATAGCATACGAGGTAGATGAGGTGCCAGTGTTCCAGCCATGCGCTGTGCGAGCAGTGTCAGCTGGTTCACTGGGGGACATAGACTCTATGACGGATGCGTTCTCTCAGCCAGCTGAGGTGCGCTCGTCTCGCTACCGGTCCTTTATCAACCTGGGAGGCATGCCACCAGGCGTGCGGCTGCGTGGGCATTCCCTGGATCTGCGCGCCTCCGGGTCTAGACCAGCCTCTGCACGTGTGAACAGCCCTGAACAGCAGCAGAGAGAGCTCTTTTCTGTACTGGGGGCGTCCTGCAAGGCCTCAGCCTTGGCAGCCGAGAGTGCGAACGTGGTTTTGATTCTCCTGGCGTACCAAGCTGTGGTCCAGCAGGAGATGGCTGAGTCCGCCCCGGACGATGACATCTCCGAGCTGTGGGATATCAGCCGCATGCTTACGGACCTCTCTCTGTGCTCCCTCAGAAGAGTGGCAGCGCAGACGGGCAAGTCCATGGCAGCTACGGTGGTGGCACAAGATTCCGTCTGGTTGGGCGTTGCTAAGACCCCGCTTAGAGAGAGGGCTGCTTTCCTCGACGAGCCGTTGGACCCTGCTGGGCTCTTCGGCGCTGCGGTGGGGAAGCTGACGGCCCGAATGGAGCAGCGGAAGTCGACAGGGGAGGCCCTGTCCGCACTGCTCCCATCTCAGCCTGAGAAAAAGGCGAAGCCTTCCCCCCCTCCCATCCGGGGAGGCGTGGGCTTCACCTGCTCGCCCTCCACGTGCTGCCCCCCAGGTTTCTGCTACGGAGGCGCCGGTGTAGTTCCAACGCGGACGACCATGGGCGAAGAATTGGTTCACGCCAAAGAGGTCCCAGTCTGACTCCTTCCGAGAAAAGAAGCAGCAGCAGCCCTGATGCGCGGAAAAGCCTCCTGTTGGTGCAGACTCGGACCCCGTTGACTACAGGGGCAGTCAGGGTCCAGCTCACCATACAGTCACTAAGCTCACTGTCTGAGGTTGCACTCCATCCCCAGCCAGCTGCGCCAAGTGTTATTGTTCCCCACCTATTAAGTGTGTGTGTTCCCTTCACACTCAGGCAGCCTGTGAGTCCAAAATCTGCCCCATGGCTGAATGATGACAGGATTCAAATCTGGAGTGAGATGGGTCTGCTACTATATTTATAGAGTAGCTGACGCGAGTGACCCTTAAAGTCTCACGAGCCTTGTTGATTACAAGGCGCTGTGGTATAAGTGTTCAGTGAATGATGCGCGCTCTAAGTGCATTTCCCATCTAGAGGAGTCTCACTCCTCTTCTTATTAGAACCTGGGTTATATACATAACCCCCAGAATTTTTCATTATTTGACTACGACTCACTTGCCTGTTCGGACGAGCCGCTACTGTGACTGAGACTTAAATAGAAACGTCTCAAAGGAGAAACACTGCAACAAATAACTTATGTATTTACTCTACCCGCTTATTCCTAAACAAACAGGCAAACCTAATACAAAAATATGTTGACGACATTCCTAGTACATAAACAGCCAGATGAGAAATATAAACAGCACACCGAAAGATCCCTTTGGCCTTGTTGCCACTGGTATCAGGTTGCGTGTTGCTGATGCGACTAGGGGCCACTCGGAGCTCAGGCCCACGGAAGCGCTCCAAAAAAGAGTCTGGCCGTTCCTCCTCCTCTTGCAGGCTCTTGTGGGCCCACTCTCTCAGTGTCACCACCAAGTTCACCAATCTGATGTAGACACGGAAAGACAAGGGGAGAGTAAAGGACAATTGATTGTGTTGTTTAGTAATATTTAATGATGGATTAACATTAGTCTCATTTGTATCAAAGTAAACCTACCTTGATAAAGCTCCTCGACCCCTAAAAGAGTTCCTAGAGGTGCCCCCAGGATCCAGTGCCGCTATTCTCTGTAGCTCTGAGGACGTGTCATCATTATCACATACTGACGGTACCCTAGACGAAAGACAACGTGTCACTTATCAGGTGCAAATTGAAGTTTTATTGTGTCAGACCAAGTTAACTGATTAAATAATTTAGGCTTCACAAAATATTGTTAGGACAGATGGTCACACAATTGTCCCAAAAATATAAAAATGATAGCACATATTGTAAAATATTGAATATACCACTAACGTAGTCATAATGAATTATGGATATAAAGGACTTGTTCACCACCACCTGCTAAGAGTGCTCTCAGCCCTCTCCATCACTTCTTCCACTGTGTTTTTCACAGAAAGGTGATGAGGCAATAGATCTTTCTCAGTCTCCTGACCGGTCATCTTCAAAACTGTCTTGATAAGATGAAAAGAGAATTCTAAATGACAAGAGCTTTATTTCAATACGAGGTCAAGTAATCATATCCCAGGCCATGGTCAACTCAACATGCCAAAAACACATCATTAGCCCATTAAATACCAGAGCCTTTTCACATTTTGTATGCCACGAACAAGAAATTGAGCTATGAAATAACATTGAACCTTGCTTGGCAGTTGGCATTGTAATGAAAGTGAATGCAGAGGATACATTTAGGCCCGGTTTCCCGGACAGGGATTAAGCCAAGTCCTAGACTAAAAAACTTTTTCAATGGAGAATCTCCATTGACAGTGAGATTTAGTCTAGAACTAGGCTTAATCCCTGTACGGGAAACCGGGCCTTAAGAGTTTATTTGACTCACATGCTAGCATTATCCTGTAGGTAGGCTACTATGCAAGTTGCACAGTAGGAGTAGGTATGGATAGAGAAAGGACAGTTACAGGTAGGTTTTCTTTAATGTGCACATGGAGAGCAGCCAGCTTAGGGAACAGAGGCAAGGGGACACTTGGGACCAGTGGCTTTGTACAGAATCTTTGTTCACTCTTGTGACTAGTCTGGTACCCATAGAAACCAGGGCAGCATCTTCTCGGTACTTAATAGTCTATGGTAAAGTGCAGACAACAAAGGTAATACAGAATGCTGTTTTTGTTGTTTAACAGTCATACTTGCTGTGATATTTTGTTTTGACATTCTGCCAATAGTTACTTTATAGTATTACAGAACACAGTAAAATACAGTATTGCAAAAGAATACAGTAAATATACTTTTGCTTTTTTATTTATCTTAAACTGAAAAGTCTTAGACGAAGGACATCAGAATTTGAAGCAACAACACTGTTCCAAAAAGATCCGATGGTGTCACAGCCATGAATCTGTCTAATGGCAGAGCAGACAAGTGATATTGTGTTTAGACAACTGTTACCATTGTGAGACTAATTAGGAGCTCATTAATGGAAAACATACCCCACAAGCCTGAAACACAGTGCTCAGTGAACCTGCTTATGCCCTCGGGAGCCCATGTGCAGCTTCCACATCACCATTGCTCAAAACAGGTTTAAATCATCACTTTGGAAGCAAGTCCCTGTCTAGAGGCTGAAAGCAGATGGTCGCATACTTTAAATGTCTGGCAAGCAGTAAATACTTTGCTACAACTAACAGGTAGAAAGATATTTTGGGCTAATATGCTCCAACACTGTACAAAACACACTGCTAACACATCAAGTTGTTCAAACTGATATAAAACTGAAAAAAACTGAAAATATGTTAAATAAGAATAGTAACATATCAGATGTACGTATCATGCATGACATATAAAGTAAAATAAAAAGGGGACACCCCCCCATACAAATTTTTAGGAGAAATCCAGGGCACATTGGCAGTTATTTTGTTGGTTAAAGCCTTTTTTAGTAACACTTGATAATGGCTTGTAGTTATAATGTATTAGTTAACAAATCGATTATTATCTTAGCATTGATGAATGTTTGATAATTTCTTTCTAAATTGTTTCTTGAAAACCTGGCTATTATATTTAAATGTTTAACACATAAATATATCAATAATTAATTGTTACCTGAGGATGTCACCATTATTCTAGTCCATATTAAAGAATTATTAGCAATTGTATTCATCATTTATCTAGGCCAATGTAAACTATGAACAAACTATTAGCAATATTTTCAGCAAACCCATACTCTAATAGGTACTCATGACGCGCACTGCTACTATTTACTAATTGTTTATGAATGAACTGTTAACTACTTAGTTACTAGTAACTACTTTGAAATGGTCCTGTATAACAATCAAAAGATTTATGAATGATTAGTTACACTTTATACATCGCTAACATATATCTCCAATACATATTTTCAAGTTTCTCTGAAGAAAAAATATTCCTTGTTACAAGAAATTGTGCTGGATATGAAGTGATTGTGAGCAATATCTTATATTTTCAAAATGTTTGCTTGCTCTTACCTTGGCTTACTTTTCTTATTCCAAAAAGATCATCATAGCCATTTCAACCAGGGGTAATTACAGCTTCTCCCAATCAAACATAAAATGCAGAAGTTATCACAATCTATAATTTTCTGCTTTTCCGAGTCAACATTGTTAATATCTGCCCATCCATTAATATCTTCTAGTGAGAACTTAGCAAGATACTGCCTGCCTATCTTTGTTTCATCATGTCCCCCAAATGAACTGAGCAAGGGAGTATACGAAAAGAAGAGCCAGGAAGGGGGAGGAGTTTTTTTTTTTATGGATGTAGAAAGCCATACAATATAATACTATAACCCTTTAGCCAGAGCTAAAGCCTTAACAAGACTGAGCATGAACAATAAGTCTATTCAAGATGGCATATTAAGCGATTAACAACTGTACAGTGCAATAACAATAATGAAAGAGTAATGAAAATAATGAAAGAGTGTTAAAACCAACCTAGTTCAGGAGTCTCATGTGTTTTCGCTTCAGAAAAACAACAACCTGCACAAAAAATCCGATGGGTACATCCAGTAGTCAACAACCTTTGGCAATTCCAATTAAGTCCTCTAAACTTAAAATATAGGAGGCTAAATGGGATTAAAACTGCAGTTTAACATAAGACTGCAGATGTTAGCCTACTGCAAGTAATGGTCACCAGTCAAGTGGCTCCCCTTATCACCAGAGCACAGAGTAAACACAGGAAAACAAGTTAAACTACAGCCATTTTCATGAAAATGTAAATCCGCAAATCAAGACACCGCCTCTTTGGGTTTGAACATATGAACACATTGAACAAATGCTGTCAGACACATTTCAAAATATAAAGAATTTATAGAGCATAAAGGACGTGAAGTTTCCTAAAAAGAAAGCAACAGATCCTGCATTATTCAATACCTTTATTGTTTTGTTTTATATAAAGCACAAGTAAACATGTACACATGACCAACCATAATTGGCCACAATGGAATTGAAAGGGAACTAAGATATTGTTTCAAGTTTTTGGTAGAGTGAAGTAGAAAACAATAGCGAAGTACCAAAATGCACAATAGAGTATACCACTCAGGGAGAGGGGGGGAGCACGGTACAAACTTTGAAACTGAACTTAACGGTTTAGTCCCTCACATTTATCCATAATACAAAAGAAAAATACAATTTAGAATACAGAACAATCAGATTTCAGCTCAATGTATAACCCCAAGAAACAAATACAAGTATAGCATAAATACACAGGGCACCTCTAAATGAGGCACCGTAAAGGCATGACCTTATGGTTTCTGTATACCATGATGCACTTTTGAAGTTTATACCAATTGCAAAAATATGCACGCAGTTATGGAGCTTTGTTAGACATTCTAAAGCAAGATGATCTTTACTTCAGCCATCTTCAGTTTTGCAAAGTCAATCTATCACTGAACAATTATAGAATTCTTAATAACGGACAGGATATAATTAAGGATATAATTGCTTCTCAGTGAGTAAAAGTATAACATCCCAGCGAAAAAAATATATAATTGTGATTATTATTTTATTTTAGATTCAGCATTAATAATTTGTGTTTTGCATAAAGAGGTAACATATCAAGTTGTACTCAGTAACATGAGGCCCTGCCTCAGCATTTAACGATGTAGGCTTGGCTTAAATAACAGGACAGCACAGCCTTTATGTAGACATCATGCCTCTGGAAGTTAATATGGATGAGGATACCATCATGTAAATGTCTATATTTTTGATTGCAAGAGGTCTTAAAATGTTTATTGGTAACATTTTATTAAACAAATGTTTTTTTTACATTCTTTTATAACGGGTAGCTTCTTTACCATGCAACAGATTCATTGCAGAGTGCTTTCCAACCCCTCTGTGAGCCATGGTCACTTTAAGCCCTCTTCATCCCTCGACCCATCAAGCAGGCGAAGACTGTCATCACCATCTTAGGCTTGACTTCCACAAGATCCTCTGGGAGAGCGTAAACACGGGCCCCAATCTTCCTCGCCATAGACACAGCATATCTACCAAAGATTTAATTAAATGTTAGAAAATGACCACCTGGAGACTATTTTATGACTATTAAAACAAAAGTACTTTAGTAAACATGCTGTAATTTAATAGAATAAATACAGTTATTATGACATCTTATGTGACAATGAAGAAAGGCATACTTGAGTCCACTTGTTGGAAAAACACAAAATCTGTATGCCCAACAATTTAAATTGTAATTATCTGCTACCTGAAAAGGAATTACACAGTTGTTATGCCTATGATATGATGGTTTGACTGATTTGTGTATTGATGCTCATTTGTGTTTTTTGTTTGTTTTTTAATCTGTATTTCTGTGATTTTTCTGTCTGCTCTGGTTTGTACAGTACTTTGGTCAACGTGAGTTGTTTTTAAATGGGCTTAATAAATAAATTTGACATGACTTAGGCCTAATCAGAAATCATCTCGGGGACTAAGATCACGTTGTGCATTTTAGAACCATGGTAAAAAAAGCAGTGAATATTATTTAGTCTATTTTTAAATCAGTTATAGTCTTTTCGATAGAAAGTTACTCAATAATGGTAGGCATTCATAAGGACAAAAAGTGTTGAGGCAAGCTCCTAGTTTTAATATGCAATATTATATATAATATATAGACGGGTGACCAAGAAAAAACCTGAATAAATGAGTGGAAAAACATAACGAATGTAGACGCTGCCACACATGTGCACGGCATGGTAAAAGCAATTAACATCCAATCATGGCCTGTGGCATGTATATAAATGCTAAGCAGGCCCAGTTGATTTTTTATCAAGATTGCAAGAGACAACGACCTAACGTGACTTTGAAAGAGGGTTCATTGTTGGGGCACGGATGGCAGGAGCTTCAGTTACAAAGACTGCTCAACTGGCTAGTGTTTCAATAGGAACAGTGACTAAAGTGACATCTGTATTTAGATCTATGGGAAAAACAGACATAGACCGTGATGCTCGTCCATTAGTGCGATATGTGAGAAAAAAGACTTCCTCAGGTGGCTGAGAATGTCAATAGGACGTGATCAGACTGTCAGCAAGAACAGTCTGTCAACAATTACATTGAGGGGGATATTACTGTAAGGGTTCAGTGCATAAACCCCTCATTACAAAGACAAATGCACATTTGGGAGTTCAGTGGTGCAAAAATCATAGGCACTGGTCAACAGAAGTGGGGAAAAAAGTGTACCATATTCACCATATTCTCGACAAGTGGGTGAGTGCAAGTGTGGCGAACACCAAGAGAACGATACAAGCCCAAATGCTTGACCCTTACAATGAGGGGATGCTGGCATGGTTTGGGTGAATTCGTCCCTTAGGAGGGAAGCATCACTGCAAATCAATACAAAGTTGTTCTGTGTGATCATCTTTATCCTATGATTAGGCAGGACAAAAGCCTTTTCAGTTTTTTTTAGAACAAGTGATTAGACAGTCAAATCTTCACATTCTATGTTATTTAGCAAACAAACATTTATGAATAAAAAACAATTCATTAATTGTCAGTATGTCTAAAATGTATAGTGTGTGTCAAAAAAATTTGATACCTCCATGTAGCCAAACCTATGGGCAACTTTGACATTAGTTATGTGATTGCGTCAGCATGATGCAATAATACACTGTTATCGGGAAGTCATATTCTCCTTCTTATTGGGCTGATATTTGGCACCCTAACTACGCCCACAGTTTTGACCCCATCGATTCCCATGCCAACAGGTCTTGGGTTATGGTGTGCTGTGCGTTTGCATTTTGCTAAGTGATCGGTTCACGTGTTACATTTTTAATTATTATTTTTAATCGGGTTTTGGCCATATTGAAATGACTGGGTACAGAAAACCACTTAAGATCTATAGGAAGAGTCAGTATTATGAATAAGCCAGCTAGCGTAGCGTTTCCTAACACAGGGTTCCCCTATCCTGCTATGCATTTGTATTTCTATCTGTTTAAATTATTTTTCTGTATTAACCTCAAATCAACCATGTCTAGATTCCTTTTTACGAAACAACCAGCATCTAACAATGCTAATTTAAATGAAAAACCAGATGCAAAAAAACTAACTAAAGGTAAAGGGCTTTCTGTAGGCTAACTGTTAGCACATAGCACTGGAAGTGTTCTAAAAGATATGTTTACCTATAAAGCATACAAGCTACGGTATCAAACACTCTGATAAGTATTTAGACGTGGTCTATAAAGGTGAGCATATAGAGTTAAAAAACTAGGGTTAAACCCATTCATTACATACAGTACATTACATGTACACATTAAAGTTAATTTTGAAAAATCATTTAAACAAATACAAACGTTCAAAATAATAGGATAACGTCCCTGTATGCGGGCTGGTGCACGCTAGGGGATTAACTACAAAACTGAATGTGGTGTTTCAGCAATGTAGGCTACTTATGTTCTCTATATTTTCTCTGTGTGACAGTTGGCCATTAGTTTAAGCTTTATGTGCCTATCTGATCCAATTTGCCAGACCAATTGCCGTGATATTATCTTATTACATTGTTAACATGACTAAAGCAAGCAGTCTGAAATCTGATTTCCAGGAAAATTATTTAGGGAAAATGCAAATTACCTGATGTTAAGTTAATTTATGTCCATAGTGTCATTGTCACTGTCTAGACATAACCTCTAAATTATTATTATTTTAAGTGGTAGGCTAAAGTCACAGCCAGTCTGATCATTTCCAGTTGAGGTTAGGCTGTTATGGAACAATATCACCATCAAATATGGCCTTTACAGTATTAAAGGTGTTTCCACTTTTGTATGAATAGATAACTTAATATTAATAAATAGTGGTAATGTCATTTAGCAGACGCTTCTATCCAGTGACTTACAATGAGATTACAGGGAAAGTCCACAATGAGCAATACCAGGGGTATTTCAAAGCTTGATAAGTCACTTAACTTGACTTCTAGATTTCATGGTTTTACATTCCAGTAAAACCTGGAATCCCTTCAAATGTGGAACACGGACTAAAGGTTACTCAGTTGGCAGGCTTCGTATGTGTCCATGATTTTTACAGGACTGAGGTGGCAACCCTATTAACAGCCAAAGTTTCACAGTTTCACTTTCTTCATGATAAGATTATAATTAGCAAGGCAAAACTGTCATAACCACGACGTAATTAAAGAATTTGCATTTTGGATAGGTTTTGGAACGTGAGATGGGTAAATCGTGTAGACATTAGCTAAACTTGACCAACGCTACATATAATGTAAATAAACGGAACGCTTGTTACAGTATGGGTCCGTGTACCTACGTTTCAGTTGATTTTCCTTCAGGCCTACAGTTCAGCAGGACAATTCATCATTTCAGGTCATTGTACTGTTCCTAAGTTGTAAATGTCTGTTGAACTTTACATATGGATCTTGAGTTGTTAGTTTTCCTTTTCAAATGTTGTGATTTAACTTGGTATCACTAAAGAGGCGCAGCTGAGTCTGCTCAGTTTGTCAATCAGCTCTACAAAACACAAAACTGAACGAACAAACGTTGGGTGGAGATTTCATGCTAAAGGGGAACTGAGTGTATTAAAGTAAAAGCTGTCTGTCCTTCCCGTAACGATCTGTAGGCCATATGTCAAACTTTGCAGTTATCTACAAGCCAAACCATAATTATGTGATGATGCGTCAGTGATGACGCTCACATACTAAAATCGCAAAGTCATATTCTTCTTCTACTTATTATTAGGTCGACTTTTGGCCGCACGCAGGTCTGAATCTATCCAATCTATCTATCTATAATTGCTTGCTGCAAAACAAACTCCTTTATTTGTTACGCGATTGAAACGACCAAATCCAACAATACAAAGCAGTGTCAGAATGAACAGAACAGACTGGCTGATACACGTAGGCTATTTAAACAGGCGGCAGCACAGTTTCATTAAGGACATTTAAAATGTATTTCAATGGCAAAATAATCAGTATTGAACAAGCATTAACACTAAAGACAATAGATTACTGCTGATTTTATGTCTGCAGTGCTGTCCACTTGTGATACGATCGCCAGATGCCTTAAAACGAAGGAAGGTTGAGCTAACACAAGGACGTAGGGGAGACTGGAGACGTTTGCAGCATTTTTTGCATTTCTCTGTGACACAGACTAATTGACATAGACCAGCCAAACTTGTATATATTTAAATTGTTTGGGTAATTAGAAGACAGATACAAGTTTAAGACAATTCAGTTCAGCGCTGTCCACCAACACACGGGGACGTAGTAGTGCTGCAGCAGGTTTTTTAGGGAGCTGGCCACCCGCACTGCCTGGTCGCTGATGGTGGAAACGCAATCACATCCGCATTTTCTCGGAAATGCATTTCTAGTTTACTTTGTTACCGTGAGAGAAATAATGGATATGTTGCAACAGATACTTTGGAAAACTCACTGCCTTTACAGTTATATGGTTGTTTACCTAAATTAAGGCTACAATATTAAGAACTTGACAACTCTGAAAACCGCGAACTTGTTACTTGTCACCTGACTATTATTTTTAATCGTTTTTTGCCCCTATTGAAATGAATGGAAGGGTTATTTCATGGTCATGTACCGCCATCTAGCGTTGATGGTATCTATTTAACTAAATTAGCCTACTAATTGCAGTAAATTTCTCTATTGTAAAGACTGATGATCCTCCTAAACATTTAGAGAATGATTTAATCATTTAAAAAATGTTAGACAAAACGTTGAATGACAGTCAGTTTGCAGAGCTTTCAATAAGCGCTGGCCAGTTTCCTGCCAAACAGCTGACTGATACTCTCATACAGTCTGCTACTTTAAAGGGGCCATATTATGCAAATTTCAGGTTCATACCTTTATTTAGGAGTTCTACTAGAATAGGTTTACGCGTTTTAATATTCAATAAACAATTTATTTTATCCAAACTGCCTGGATCTGCAGCACCTCTATTCACCCTGTCTGAAACGCTCCGTTTTAGCTCCTGTCTCTTTAGCTGGATTCGCTATTCATGTACATTTACGACCACTAGCATCTTCCTTCAAAACAATGCAAGCACGCTGATAGAGAAACGTGCCTGTGAATGAACCTTAGCTCGTAAATGTAGTCTGGTCAGGTCAATATTGTCTTGACGAGAGCCAAGACAATCTTCTGTCACAGCAAGGTAACAAGCAATACCTGGTACGGCTTTTCTAAGAGTCGGCTATTGTCATGCAATGAAAGCGGAATGGATTCATTTGGAGATAGATGATCAGTCAAAAGTACTACTAGTTCTTCACAGAAAAAATGCACAAGAAGCCTAACTCATCACTGTCCAGTTATATTTTTAAAATGGGGAAACAGATCCTATATTTGTTGCATCTTTATTGACACAACCAACTACTGTTATTTCTGTCAATAAATAATATTATATTTGTGAGAGATTTCATTTTGAAAAAAGGAGAGCTCTGTTACTATATAAAAGAGCGGAGAATGTTACTGTCAGATAGCGTTCCCTTCGCGAGTTTTATATGTACACCATTGTTTAGGCCTATATGATTGGCAAATTTCATCACTGTCTAGTTATGCTTTTAGAATAGGGAAACAGAACCTGTGTGTTGCGTCTTTATTAACACAACCAACTACTGTTATTTCAGACAATAAAAATTATATTTGAGAGAGATTTAATTTTTAAAGTAGGAGAGCTCTGTTTCTATATAAAACAGCAGAAAATGTTACTCAGATTGCGTTCCCCGTCAATAAGAAAGAAAGCTCACACATCTGTCAAAATCATACTGCTGACTTCTTTCCCCAAAACGATCAGTCCTGTGATTTTCAGCCTGATATCCCTACATTTGCCCATCATACCAGGGGGAACACATCCTAACCCTAAATATAATAATAAGAAATATAACACGTGAACCGATCAGTTAGCACACTGGACGGCATTAACCAAGACCTTTGGGCACTGGAATGAAATTGATAGTAAAAACTGTGGGCGTAGTTAAGGCGCCAAAAACAGGCCTAATAATAATAATAATAATAATAATAATAACAAAAAGAAGAATATGACTTTGCGATAAGTTGTGTGCGTCACTGACGCATCACATAATAATAGCTTAACCGCTGAACTTTGTGTGTGTGAAAGAGAGAGAGAAAGATACAATCCAGTATGATCCAATACCCATACTACTACGTGGTCCAACATTGTCACACACAAGGAAGCCCACCTTTATTGTGTGCTGCACGCAAAATAATTTTAAACAGCGCTGTCCATTGTTCTAAAAAACACTTAAGCTGTATCTCGTATAATAATAATAATAATAGTAATTCATTTTATTTCGTTTTTAGCGCTTTTCTCAAAGAGCTTTACACAATTCGGATGCCAATTAATACCACAGAACTAACAACGAATGGACCCACAGCTATCAAACACAACACTCTGTCTGAGTGATACCACGGCAGCCAATTTGCGCCAGACTTGCTCACCCAACATATTACGTCTTGCTCACACACATAGGACACACTATATCAGTACAGTATCTTGGCCAGCAATTGTTTTTGCAATTTTTCTATAGTTTAATAAAACAGTGGGCAAAAAATACATGCATACAAAGGCCTAGTAAAAAGTAAAAGCCATCCTCTTACTGTTCCACAGACAAAACAGACTAAAGTGGCATGGTAGCTAGTCCACTACTTTGCACTGTCTATTCAATATTTATTGAACCGTGACTATGAACACTGTACTCATTAATAACCTCACCGTTAATTGCATGGTAGAGTAGGACCCAACCACAGTGCATGAGCTTGAACTATGGCAGGGTTGTGTGGAATGCATTGTCGGTGAAAGCCTGACCTTGTTAAAAATAAAACCAAACGGTAGGACTTCATCATTGTACGTGTCTACCATTATTTTATGATGAAGCAGCACTGCCAATCTAGCAGCAATTAGGCCTGAACGATTTGGGGAAAATATCTAATTGCGATGTTTTGATTGAGATTTGATTTGCGATATAAATACAGTACTGTGCATATGTTTTAGGCATGGGATGCTGTTTTGAAGGCGAAGGGTGGTCACACTGAATGTTGATTTGATACAGATTTGCATTTCCCTGACTTTGTATTTTATTAATTGAAAAAAAAGAAACAATTAACATTTTTATTTGCATGTGTTTTTTTTCTTCTAACTTTGAAGACTTCACACCTGCCTAAAACTTTTGCACAGTACTGTATATTTTCAAGTAAAGCTTCAGTTCAATAATTATATATTTAAAACATGTGATGGAGCATTACCACTTGAGATACCATAAAAATATTACCTGCACTATATTTTAGTGCAAGGATGAGAACTGAAAAGATATTAATTGATTTCAACAATGAATAAGTATATATATTTTTTATATTGGCGAAAACGTAGAGTAATCAAACATAGAACAATTATCTCAAAAGTTGTCACTGTTAAGTTAAATAAAGTAATAAAACAAATCTAGAAAATAGGACCTTTCTGTAAATTATCTCCTGCCTGAAACACTGGCTGCCTGCGCACGGTGTAAGAGGGAGCGAAGGAGAGACAGCTGCTCGCTCTAACCTGCAAAGTCTGAGCAGAATGCATGGGAATAATTGACAGTTTAATAGATTTGTATAGATTTCTCACGTTTTCCTTGATGGTCTGAATTGGAAGCTAGATTTGTCACTATTTGCCTTTTAGAAACAGCAAACAGTAAGCAGCGTCTGAAAAATCGCTAAATGTAGCGAAAGACGCTAAATTGGCAACATGTTTTTTCCTTGGGTTTCGCGTCCTTGTTGTTGGTGGATGTATACGTAGTCGCATTAGGCCACTTCTGATTGGTGAGCATGACTGTCACACGAGGATGGCATGCGTTTGGATGAGCATTGACTGTTTATAATAATAATAATAATAATAATATTATATTTAATTTATAGGCGCCTTTCTAGACACCCAAGGTCACCGTACATGGCATAGAATATTAAACAATGTATACAAGTATATACAAAAAAAGGCAAAATATAACATTTAACATGAGATAGACAAAAGGTATTGAGGTAGGGAACTTCAATATATACATAAATATAAATATATATACACTAACATATACATATACATATATTTACATACACATACAGTATATATACATACATACATACATACATAAATAAAATAAAAAGTCAAAGATAACAAGCTAGAGGTAGGCTTTAAAAATGTTAATGGAGTCCGAGTTCCGAATCACAGGGGGAAGGGAATTCCAGAGAATGGGAGCAGCAGCACTAAACGCTCTGTCCCCCATGGAACTGAGTCTGGGTTTGTGGGTGGTGAGGAGACCAGTGTCAGAGGAGCGGAGGGTACTAGAAGGCGTGTAGGGTTGGAGGAGGTCAGAGAAGTAGGAAGGGGCAAGTCCATGGAGAGATTTTTAGGTGAGAAGTAAAATTTTTAAGGAAATGCGAGATTTGATGGGAAGCCAATGTAGATGAAGAAGAGTGGGAGTGATCTGTTGGCAGGGTTTAGAGCGAGTTAGAATCCTTACAGCTGAATTCTGTATATACTGGAGCCTATCCAGGGCTTTATTTGATGCCCCGAATAGGACACCATTGCAATAATCCAGGCGTGAGGTGACAAACGCATTAATTAATG
>JAPMUY010004660.1:0-33418 GCA_026901105.3 Galaxias olidus
GTGGTTGTGGCAGCTGTTGTTGTTGGGGCAGCGGTGGTTGTAGTTGGGGCAGCAGTGGTTGTGGTTTGGACAGAAGTAGTTGTAGTTGGTGCTGCTGTGGGTGTGGTTGGGGAAGCTGTTGTTGTAGTTGGGGCAGCTGTAGTTGTAGTTGGTGCTGTAGTGGTTGTAGTTGGGGCAGTTGTGGTTGTAGTTTGGACAGTAGTAGTTGTAGGTGGTGCTGTTGTGGTTGTTGCAGCTGTTGTTGTTATTAGGGCAGCAGTGGTTGTGGTTTGGACAGAAGTAGTTGTAGTTGGTGCTGCTGTGGGTGTGGTTGGGGAAGCTGTTGTTGTAGGTGGGGCAGCTGTAGTTGTAGTTGGTGTTGTAGTGGTTGTAGTTGGGGCAGTTGTGGTTGTAGTTTGGACAGTAGTAGTTGTAGTTGGTGCTGTTGTGGTTGTGGCAGCTGTTGTTGTAGTTGGTGCTACTGTGGTCGTAGTTGGGGCAGCTGTGGTTGGGGAAGAAGTAGTTGTAGTTGGTGCAGCTGTGGTTGTGGATGGGGCAGCTGTGGTTGTGGATGGGGCAGCTGTTGTTGTAGTTGGGGCAGCTGTAGTTGTAGATGGTACTGCTGTGGTTGTAGTTGGGGCAGTGATGGTTGTAGTTTGGACAGTAGAAGTTGTAGTTGGTGCTGCTGTGGTTGTAGGCAGGGAAGCTGTTGTAGTTGGAGCAGCTGTGATTGTGGTTGGGGCAGCTGTTGTTGTAGTTGGGGCAGCTGCAGTTGTACTTATTGCTAAAGTGGTTGTAGTTGGAGCAGTTGTGGTTGTAGTTGGTGCTACTGTGGTTGTAGTTGGGGCAGCTGTGGTTGGGGCAGAAGTGGTTGTAGTTTGTGCTGCTGTGGTTGGGGCAGAAGTGGTTGTAGTTTGTGCTGCTGTGGTTGTAGTTGGGGCAGTTGTGGTTGTAGTTAGAGCAGTAGTAGTTGTAGTTGGGGCAGCTGTGGTTGGGGCAGTTGTGGTTGTAGTTGGTGCTACTGTGGTTGTAGTTGGGGCAGCTGTGGTTTGGACAGAAGTAGTTGTAGTTGGTGCTGCTGTGGGTGTGGTTGGGGAAGCTGTTGTTGTAGTTGGGGCAGTTGTAGTTGTAGTTGGTGCTGTAGTGGTTGTAGTTGGGGCAGTTGTGGTTGTAGTTTGGACAGTAGTAGTTGTAGTTGGTGCTGTTGTGGTTGTGGCAGCTGTTGTTGTAGTTGGTGCTACTGTGGTCGTAGTTGGGGCAGCTGTGGTTGGGGAAGAAGTAGTTGTAGTTGGTGCAGCTGTGGTTGTGGATGGGGCAGCTGTGGTTGTGGATGGGGCAGCTGTTGTTGTAGTTGGGGCAGCTGTAGTTGTAGATGGTACTGCTGTGGTTGTAGTTGGGGCAGTGATGGTTGTAGTTTGGACAGTAGAAGTTGTAGTTGGTGCTGCTGTGGTTGTAGGCGGGGAAGCTGTTGTAGTTGGAGTAGCTGTGATTGTGGTTGGGGCAGCTGTTGTTGTAGTTGGGGCAGCTGCAGTTGTACTTATTGCTAAAGTTGTTGTAGTTGGAGCAGTTGTGGTTGTAGTTGGTGCTACTGTGGTTGTAGTTGGGGCAGCTGTGGTTGGGGCAGAAGTGGTTGTAGTTTGTGCTGCTGTGGTTGTAGTTGGGGCAGTTGTGGTTGTAGTTAGAGCAGTAGTAGTTGTAGTTGGTGCCGTTGTGGTTGTGGCAGCTGTTGTTGTAGTGGGGGCAGCGGTGGTTGTAGTTGGGGCAGTAGCAGTTGTAGTTGGTGCTGCTGTGGTTGTAGTTGGGGCAGTTGTGGTTGTAGTTAGGGCAGTAGTAGTTGTAGTTGGTGCTGTTGTGGTTGTGGCAGCTGTTGTTGTTGGGGCAGCGGTGGTTGTACTTGGGGCAGCAGTGGTTGTGGTTTGGACAGAAGTAGTTGTAGTTGGTGCTGCTGTGGGTGTGGTTGGGGAAGCTGTTGTTGTAGTTGGGGCAGCTGTAGTTGTAGTTGGTGCCGTACTAGTTGTAGTTGGGGCAGTTGTGTTTGTAGTTTGGACAGTAGTAGTTGTAGTTGGTGCTGTTGTGGTTGTGGCAGCTGTTGTTGTTGTTGGGGCAGCAGTGGTTGTTGTTTGGACAGAAGTAGTTGTAGTTGGTGCTGCTGTGGGTGTGGTTGGGGAAGCTGCTGTTGTAGTTGGGGCAGCTGTAGTTGTAGTTGGTGTTGTAGTGGTTGTAGTTGGGGCAGTTGTGGTTGCAGTTTGGACAGTAGTAGTTGTAGTTGGTGCTGTTGTGGTTGTGGCAGCTGTTGTTGTAGTTGGTGCTACTGTGGTCGTAGTTGGGGCAGCTGTGGTTGGGGAAGAAGTAGTTGTAGTTGGTGCAGCTGTGGTTGTGGATGGGGCAGCTGTGGTTGTGGATGGGGCAGCTGTTGTTGTAGTTGGGGCAGCTGTAGTTGTAGATGGTACTGCTGTGGTTGTAGTTGGGGCAGTGATGGTTGTAGTTTGGACAGTAGAAGTTGTAGTTGGTGCTGCTGTGGTTGTAGGCGGAAGCTGTTGTAGTTGGAGCAGCTGTGATTGTGGTTGGGGCAGCTGTTGTTGTAGTTGGGGCAGCTGCAGTTGTACTTATTGCTATAGTTTTTGTAGTTGGAGCAGTTGTGGTTGTAGTTTGGTCAGTTGTCGTTGTGGTTGGTGCTGTTGTTGTTGTGGCTGGGGCAGCTGTTGCGGTAGTTGGGGCAGCTGTAGTTGTAGTTGGTGCTACTGTGGGTGTAGTTCGGGCAGCGGTGGTCGTACTTGGGGCAGCTGTAGGTGTAGTTGGTGCTGCTGTGGATGTTGTTTGGGCAGCTGTGGTTGTAGTTGGGGCAGTTGTGGTTGTAGTTTGGGCAGTGGTAGTAGTTGTTGGTGCTGTTTTGGTTGTGGTTGGGGCAGCTGTTGTTGTAGTTGTGTGGTTGTAGTTGGTGCTACTGTGGTTGTAGTTATGGTGCTGTGTGGTTGTGGGGCAGCTGTTGTTGTAGTTGGGGCAGCTGTGGTTGTAGTTGGGGCAGTTGTGGTTGTAGTTAGGGCAGTAGTAGTTGTAGTTGGTGCCGTTGTGGTTGTAGTTGGTGGTTGTGGTTGTGGTTTGGACAGCAGTAGTTGTAGTTGGTGCTGCTGTGGTTGTGGTTGGGGAAGCTGTTGTTGTAGGTGGGGCAGCTGCAGTTGTAGTTGGTGCTGTAGTGGTTGTAGTTGGGGCAGTTGTGGTTATAGTTTGGACAGGCGTAGTTGTAGTTGGTGCTGTTGTGGTTGTGGCAGCTGTTGTTGTAGTTGGGGCAGCAGTGGGCAGTCAGTTGTAGTTGGTGCAGCAGTGGTTGTAGTTTGGGCAGAAGTAGTTGTAGTTGGTGCTGCTGTAGTTGGTGTGGTTGTTGGAAGCTGTTGTTGTAGTTGGGGGCAGCTAGTTGTAGTTTGGACAGTAGTAGTTGTAGTTGGTGCTGTTGTGGTTGTGGCAGCTGTTGTAGTGTTGGGGCAGCTGTTTGTTGGGGCAGCAGTGGTTGTTGTTTGGGGCAGAAGTAGTTGTAGTTGGTGCTGCTGTGGGTGTGGTTGGGGAAGCTGCTGTTGTAGTTGGGGCAGCTGTAGTTGTAGTTGGTGTTGTAGTGGTTGTAGTTGGGGCAGTTGTGGTTGCAGTTTGGACAGTAGTAGTTGTAGTTGGTGCTGTTGTGGTTGTGGCAGCTGTTGTTGTAGTTGGTGATACTGTGGTCGTAGTTGGGGCAGCTGTGGTTGGGGAAGAAGTAGTTGTAGTTGGTGCAGCTGTGGTTGTGGATGGGGCAGCTGTGGTTGTGGATGGGGCAGCTGTTGTTGTAGTTGGGGCAGCTGTAGTTGTAGATTGTACTGCTGTGGTTGTAGTTGGGGCAGTGATGGTTGTAGTTTGGACAGTAGAAGTTGTAGTTGGTGCTGCTGTGGTTGTAGGCGGGGAAGCTGTTGTAGTTGGAGCAGCTGTGATTGTGGTTGGGGCAGCTGTTGTTGTAGTTGGGGCAGCTGCAGGTGTACTTATTGCTAAAGTTGTTGTAGTTGGGGCAGCTGCAGGTGTACTTATTGCTAAAGTTGTTGTAGTTGGAGCAGTTGTGGTTGTAGTTTAGAGCAGTTGTAGTTGTAGTTGGTGCTGTTGTGGTAGGGGGAGATGTTGTAGTTGGGGCAGCTGTAGTTGTAGTTGGTGCAACTGTCGTTGTAGTTGGTGCTGCTGTGGATGTTGTTGGGGCAGCTGTGGTTGTAGTTGGGGCAGCTGTAGTTGTAGTTGGTGCTGAAGTGGTTGTAGTTGGGGCAGTTGTGGTTGTAGTTTGGGACGTAGTAGTAGTGTATGGTGCTGTTGTGGTTGTGGATGGGGCAGCTGTTGTTGTAGTTGGGGCAGCTGTGGTTGTAGTTGGGGCAGCTTTGGTTGTAGTTAGAGCAGTAGTAGTTGTAGTTGGTGCCGTTGTGGTTGTGGCAGCTGTTGTTGTAGTGGGGGCAGCGGTGGTTGTAGTTGGGGCAGTAGCAGTTGTTGTTGGTGCTGCTGTGGTTGTTGTTGGGGCAACTGTGATTGTAGGTGGGGCAGCTGTAGGTGTAGTTGCTGCTGCTGTGGTTGTAGTTGGGGCAGTTGTGGTTGTAGTTAGGGCAGTAGTAGTTGTAGTTGGTGCTGTTGTGGTTGTGGCAGCTGTTGTTGTTGTTGGGGCAGCAGTGGTTGTACTCGGGGCAGCAGTGGTTGTGGTTTGGACAGAAGTAGTTTTAGTTGGTGCTTCTGTGGGTGGGGTTGGGGAAGCTGTTGTTGTAGTTGGGGCAGCTGTAGTTGTAGGTGGTGTTGTAGTGGTTGTAGTTGGTGCTTTGGCGGTTGTAGTTGGGGCAGTAGTAGTTGTTGTTGGTGCTGCTGTGATTGTGGTTGGGGCAGCTGTTGTTGTAGTTGGGGCAGCGGTGGTTGTACTTGTGGCAGCAGTGGTTGTGGTTTGGACAGATGTAGTTGTAGTTGGTGCTGCTGTGAGTGTGGTTGGGGAAGCTGTTGTTGTAGTTGGGGCAGCTGTAGTTGTAGTTGGTGCTGTAGTGGTTGTAGTTTGGGCAGCTGTGGTTGTAGTTGGTGCTGCTGTGGTTGTTGTTGGGGCAGCTGTGGTTGTAGTTGGGGCAGCTGTTGTTGTAGTTGGGGCAGCTGTGGTTGTAGTTTGGACAGTAGTAGTTGTAGTTGGTGCTTCTGTGGTTGTAGTTGGGGCAGTAGTAGTTGTTGTTGGTGCTGCTGTGGTTGTAGTTGGGGCAGCTGTGGTTGTGGCAGAAGTAGTTGTAGTTGGTGCTGATGTGGTTGTGGAAGGGGCAGCTGTAGTTGTAGTTGGGGCAGCTGTAGTTGTAGTTGGGGCAGTTGTGGTTGTAGTTTTGGCAGTAGTTGTGGTTGGTGCTGTTGTGGTTGTGGTTGGGGCAGCTGTAGTTGTAGTTGGGGCAGCTGTAGTTGTAGTTGGTGCTACTGTGGTTGTAGCTGGGGCAGCTCTGGTTGTATTTGGTGCTGCTGTGGTTGTAGTCGGGGCAATTGTGGTTGTAGTTGGGGCAGTAGTAGTTGTTGGTGCTGCTGTGGTTGTTGTTGGGGCAGCTGTGGTTGTCGTTGCTGCTTCTGTGGTTGTTGTTGGGGCAGCTGTGGTTGTCGTTGGGGCAGATGTGTTCGTTGTAGCAGCAGCTATAGATCAATAATTTAAATGTCTCAGTATCCGCTCTCTTACTTTAAACACTAGCATCTTAAGCAGTTGAAATCATTTTCTCACATTTTTTACTTTCAAGTTTACCTACAAAGCTCCAAAAAGGTTCCGACTAAGAACATATAACTCTTGCATATCCAGAGTTGCTTCAGAACGAAGAATATATTTCACGATTTCATGACGTTTAACCCAGTTGAAAAATTATGTTTTTGGTTTTTAACAAATGTTTACATTTCCCTTTCTAATAGAAAATAATTTTTCTGTATCTGCAAATAAGCAAGGTTTAATCCCACCTTTTGTCAGTTTGAACCTTATCAAATCAAGTTATCCATGCCTTTCCTCTAGTTGACCAGAGGCCTGTACCCCAAAGCAGGTTCAACATACGTAAGATGTGTTTTCAGTGACTGGCTTCAATAAACCCAACAACTTCAATCACTTCTAAGTTGTACCATGACCTTAGTTGTCGACTCTGTAAATAAAGCCAGGGTTACCAGACATTTGGCTCGGCTCTCAAACGGCTCTTCATTTTGTTTCACTTCTGGCTTTTGTAATTCAGCTACATTTAGCGATGTTTTGACCTATGATTGGTATGTGTGATGTATGTAACTGAAATTATTCAATGTAACTATAACAAACCTCATGATGTACAGCATACCATAATTGCACACTGCTCAAAAAATTAAAGGAACACTTTGAAAACACATCAGATCTCAATGGGAAAAAAAATCTTGCTGGATATCTATACTGATATGGACTGGGTAATGTGTTAGAAACGAAAGGATGCCACATTGTTTGATGTAAATGAAAATGATCAACCTACAGAGGGCTGAATTCAAAGACACCCCGAAAATCAAAGTGAAAAAATTATGCGGCAGGCTAGTCCATTTTGCTAGTCCATTTTGTCCCTCCATGAATATGCCTCCCCAGACCATCACTGACCCACCACCAAACCGGTCATGCTGAACAATGTTACAGGTAGCATTACGTTCTCCACGGCTTCTCCAGACCCTTTCACGTCTGACACGTGCTCAGGGTGAACCTGCTCTCATCTGTGAAAAGCACAGGGCGCCAGTGGCGGACCTGCCAATTCTGGTGTTCTACGGCAAATGCCAATCGAGCTCCACGGTGCCGGACAGTGAGCACAGGGCCCACTAGAGGATGTTGGGCCCTCAAGCCACCGTCATGAAGTCTGTTTCTGATTGTTTGGTCAGACATTCACACCAGTGGCCTGCTGGAGGTCATTTTGTAGGGCTCTGATTCAGTTTTTTCTCTCTGTTATTATCTGACTTGTTTTTGAGAAGATTCGTGCCGATGGGACTGATGTTGCCACAATGCACTCTCTCTACCATCCCCTTCACAAGTCGTAGAGGTGCACTAATTAAATAATTGCTGCACCAATTTCATAATTTGAATAGAATTCAGACGTTTCATAAAATTGTCTATCAAATGTGAGTTAAATAAAAAGTCTTGCCTGAAAATGAATTACCTAATGCGTGTTACTGCTACGTTCTGTTTGTCTTGAATTTATCCCCCCCCCAAAAAAAGTCTCTCAGGTGAGCCGACTCATTCAGGAACGACACATCACACTATTGATCATAAATTATAGGGCTTACATGTAATAGGTACGAAAGTCCTAAACTGCCATGCATTCATATATTTTATTTACTGTTTTCCCGTGATAACAAGATATTGTAATTTGTTTTCTCGAGATCTCGGGTTATTTATGTCCGTTTTCCCTTGATAACAAGTTAATTTCATTTTGTTTTCTTGAGATTTCGAGTTATTTATGTCCGTTTTCTTGTTATAACGAGTTAATTCAATTTGGATCGTTATCTCGAGATTGAGAAAAATTTACTTACTTAACTCGAGATCTCGAGAAAACAAATTTGTTCTTTTGAGATAATGACATAACTAATTAGACATTTCAAGAAAACAACATTAAATTAACTCGTTATCACGGGAAAACGGAGTAAATAAAATATATGAATGTATGGCTGCTTAGGGCTTCCGTAGTTAGGCTATATGACATTTACAAATTGTAGTAGGCCAATAGGCTACAGCTCAAAGACAAACTCAATAAGTAGCTTGAATTCAGCTTGACATCGGCCCCCTTCTCAACCACATAACAACCATTCATAAATTGGTCTCGTGTTCCAAAACAAATCCAAAAGCAAATTGTTTAATTGCGTCACGGTTACGGCAGTATTGGCCCTCCTAAATGCTAATAATATGTTAGCCTAAAGAAAATATAACCCTAAGGGGCAAACCGTAAACGTTCCACTTTGTTGTGATCCTTGGCATAATGATAACATCGCTGGTAACTTTAAACAAGTAGTCCCAGAGCCATAACGTCAACAACGTTATACGAGTGGAATTTGAAATTAGAATATGGCAATGTTCACCGAATTAGCCGGTAGCTAGCAACAGACCGGTGGCAAGTGATTGTTTAGATTTAATGATAGATTTAATGTTTAATTTTAGGTTGAATCAACCGGAGGGGTGTAGTGGGCATAGTGAGCATAGCTTGAAAATGTGTGTGTAGGTGTCAAAGTCCGACACAGAAAGCAGAGGACAGTAACAGCATAAATGAGGCAAAACAAAGTATAGTTTTTTTTATACAATTTTGTTACAAACATTTACCCACCAATGTGGCCGGTAGCCTTCAGAGATGTAGGCTTCTCGCCAAACGTAAAATCTACCTGCCTGTGGCCGGTGTAAATTTCAGACCCTGTGTGTTATTTTTTTTATCACTTTTTTATATAATTAATTATACAAAATTAACATGTTAAATTGAGAGCCCTAATAATATCATATTGGCGTGTTATTGATTTGGAACAGATATTTTTGTTTATTTTGGAGAGCGCTACAAATATAACTGTGCCTCATACTTTGTAGATGGTTTAACACAGTTAATTGAAATGAATTTGTTTTGTTTATTGACCTTGTTATAACTATTCATGTATAAATATTAAATGGGGGACATTTTTACCAAATAGGCCAATTATAACAGAAATCTCTATTAGTGTTTGTTCTTTTTCGTTCTATACATCCAACTCCTTCTTAAACGAAGCCCTAACAGCACTTCTCTTTCTGAAACCCTATAGCACTGTGCCTTGATATCAAGGCCAAGCAGACGTCTTAAAGTGCCGCTCCATGTGCAGAGCGCATAGTTGTCTCCGCTTGGTATTTTTCAGCAAATGATAGAGCAGATCTTCTGTGTCTGCGTTACACTCTGCTAACGTTGAAAGTTATTTGGTTCCTTGTGTACCTTTAGCTTAATTCTCAGCAGGGAGACATTTTTTTTTAGTGCCTTAGTAGTACCACCTAGAGGGCTATGTAATTTTTTAATTATAGCTACTTATAGCCCACAGCATTTTACCTGGTTGCTAGCTTGCATTGGCGCTAAGCAAGATAACAGGTTTTTTTATCTGCAATACTGTTTTTTTTGCCATGTTCTTGTATAGACTATTGTGTTCAAGCAGTCTGTGCTTTGTGCTGTAGTTCCTGTTTCCTGACAGCGGGCTCCCCCTCAAATGTGGTCCCAAACTGGTGCACTGGGTCATGCAACTCTGCAACGCGGGTACAGGCCGGCCCGCCCACAGAAATGGCTGGGCCCCTGAAAAGGTCCAGTGAATGGGCTCTCCCTAAATCTGCTCATATCAACGCATGCATGCTCTCTCTCCTACCAAACACATACATGTAAACTGAGAGAGACTTACTCAGTGACAGGGGTTACATAGGCACAGGTACACACGGACACACACACACACCATAATAGAACCCTTACACACACCAAGGTCAACAAAGATCTGCTACGCTTACACCACACATTTCTTAGTAGAAAATGCAATTGGCAATATGGCTTCATCTTTACCCCTTATACAGCCATCTTCCTTGTCTTTCCGGATACAAAGTCCTTTACAAATTATGTTTTTAAAGTCCGTCTGTTTAGCCAGTGCCCACTCAATGGCAGGTATTGCCAGGTTATTGAGCCTCTCCTGGCTTATTGTAATTCTTTATTATTTTCAGTTTACTAAAGGATCTCTGACCTTTACTGACGCTTGCTACCTCGTGGCTGTAAGGTTAAACTGACTATCGTTCGCCTCTTCAGCCTAGCGGCGAGAAGCTTTTTGAGTGAGCTGACTGAAAAAGGTTTTTCTTTACATTATTATCTGGGGTTAAAGCCCTTTCCTGTTCTCTCTTTTTCTTCTCCTTTCTTTTCTGGCATTCCTATTAATGTACAGGCCAAGGCATAGCAAAGAAGTTCACTCCAAAGTTAGCTAACAGTAAAGTAGTAAACCTCTCAGGTCATGCCAGTTACTTAAAATTTTTTTCGTAACGGTTGCCTACAAAAAAAAAAGTTTTTCATTATGAAACAGGCTACTTTTTACTAAAGCAACAATAAATACAATGTTTGTTTTTGTTGTTTTAATAAATAATGAATATTTTGGTTCAAAATAAAATTTGGTTATCATAGCTTATGTTTAGGATGAACATGATTATTTATTGCTGCCATCCATGGGTCCCCCTAACGGCTGGGCCCCAGAAAGCTTCCCTTTTATACCCCCTTATGGGCGGCCCTGGGTACAGGTTCCAGTTTGCGAGCGCAACCCTGAATTTTGGAAGTGTCATAGTCTGCAGTGTCTGCGAAGCTTGCGCCTGTTCTGCAGGCAGAAATGTTTGTGGGCGGTAGAGCGAGTGGCATTGAGCGAGACTCATAGCAGGTTTTACTCCAATTACGCACTTGTCCCAAAGGAAAGGGCGGCGAGGGGTACCATATAGATCTGAGGCAATTGAACAGTTATCTGACCATTTTCTGTTTCAGAATGCAGACAGTCAAAATGCTCATAGAAGTATAGAACTGTGCACAGGAATTACCTGAGGTTTGCTTTTCTGGGCCAGGCGTACAAGTTCAAGGTTCTCCCCTTTGGGCTCTCCCTAGCTCCTCATTCGTTTCCAGATGCACTGAAGCGGCTTTAAAGTAATGAACGACCTAGAAGACTGGTTGTGCAAGAGAGAGAGCGGGGAAGCAGAGACACACATGGCTCTGATTGTGGCTCATCTGTAATCTCGCAGGTTTATTCTCAATGCAGAAAACATGCTCTCTGGGGCCAGCCTAGAAAACCACGTTCCTGGGAGTCACTTTGTGCTCGCCAACGTACAGGGCATGTCTCTCAAGAGGACAGGGTAACAGCGTTTTAGCAATCATGTAGGCCTATTCCATTTGCCCCCAAACATGCTAATGTGATTTTAAGGACAAACTAGGTTCTCGTCCCTAAAATCTTGAGCAGGGCCCTGTAGTGTCTGTGTCTTGTGCTTTACGCAGCTATGTGGACAGGGGTTTGGCTTAGTGGACTGGCTCTTTCCCTGTTCCGGCCAGGTCGGTAAAGGCCAGGGGCTGTCGAAACAGGAACTGTCAATGCCGGAGTCCGGTAGATGATGGCCAAAGTGTAGATAACACTGTAACTAAGGAAAGCACTGGAAACAAGATAACAGAAATCCAAACAACGGGAGATTTATTGTGTAAAATAAATCAAAAATATTTGCTCACACGTATTACGTATGAAAAGTTCCCTTAGAAAATAATCACTAAAACCTGGTTTAGGATAATTAGGCTAATACAAACAGAGATATCTATTTTTGCAAGAGAATCCCTCAAATATGATGTACAGTTTAATCAGGAAGCATATTTAATAGGATTGGTAATTATGAAACAATAGCCAAGTAACTCAACTCCAAGTAGGGAATGAGTATTTACCCCAAGTGAAGGAGTTCAAGTATCTCAGGGTCTTGTTCTCGAGTGAGGGGAAAATGGAACGAGAGATGGGCCGGAGAATTGGAGCAGCGGGTGCGGTGTTGCAGTCGCTTTATCGCACCGTTGTGACGAAGAGAGAGCTGAGCCGAAGGCAAAGCTCTCAATCTACCGGTCTATCTTCGTTCCTACTCTCACCTATGGTCATGAAGGGTGGGTCATGACCGAAAGAACGAGATCACGGATACAAGCGGCGGAAATGAGTTTCATTTCCCTTAGGGATAGGGTGAGAAGTTCAGCCATTCGTGAGGGACTCGGAGTAGAGCCGCTGCTTCTTTGCGTAGAAAGGAGCCAGTTGAGGTGGTTCGGGCATCTAGTAAGGATGCCACCTGGCCACCTCCCTAGGGAGGTGTTCCAGGCACGTCCAGCTGGGCGGAGGCCGCGGGGCAGACCTAGGATCAGGTGGAGGGATTAAATCTCCACACTGGCCTGGGAACGCCTTGGAATCCCCCAGTCAGAGCTGGTTAATGTGGCCCGGGAAAGGGAAGTTTGGGATGCCCTGCTGGAACTGCTACCGCCGCGACCCGACCCCGGACAAAGCGGATGAAGATGATGATGATGATGATGATGATGAAACAATAGTCTACTTCTATGTTCTGAAATGTATTCTGAAAAATAAGGTTAACAGTAGGACAGACTACGTTTAAACTAATGCCATTTTCGATGACTCAGCTGGGCAGATATGAGTTCACAGTGCCATTGTTATCACGTCAGTTGCAATCAGGGAAATTACCACACACAAAAGTGTTACGCAATTGGGCAGTCAGCATGAAAGAATATTAATTACAGGCGTTTCCCTGACTGTATATAGGCAACCATGGGCATTAAAATAGTGGGACAAATTTCGAGTTTATTGTGATTTATAAAGGATAGTAAAGGATTAATAAGAATATTTTTATGCGTACTCACTTTCTGTGTTTCCTCCGAATGCAACCCTTTGAAATGAATCCTACACACAATTTAATAAATGAGGCCCCTGGCAAGGTTGAGTTGGTGCGCAAGGTCCATGTTGCTGCCCTCTGCTGGTCGAAACCTTCTCAGAACCATGACAGTCTTAAGTGGTTACTGCAAGCCATTGATATGGCGTGTAGCACTATGGGACGCACTTCACCATTGGGTGTCCGTTCGCATTCAACAAGGCCATTTTGTGGGCTTTCACGAGAGCTGTTACTGTTTTAGAAATCTGTGCGGCAGTCAGTACACATTTATGGCCTATTATTGTTTGGATAGCGCAAATGGTGCTGAGTTTGGGCAACATTGGGTAGGAAAGGTTTGCCAGCTGTTCTGGGGCCTTCTTGTCCATGGGGCACTGTTAGAAACGCCTCCAATAGGAAGGAGTTGACTGTATAGAACAAAAACAACTAAGGTGTTGCGTCTGTGAACCAGGCTCTTTAAGTAATAGAATGGCGACTTCTTACAACTATTGACCCATATTTTGAAGAATGGCTGGTGAACTTTCGGACTACCGCTCACTCTGTATATAACGTCTCCTTGGCCTTGATATTTATGTGCTGTTGTATAGGATTTCAGAAAAAAGAAAGGCGCACTAAGGGCTTCCCATATGAAGCAGTCTCCCTGCTTTCACTCAAAGAACCTGGGTTTTAGACGTTGGCACTTTAATCTATCTGCAGGTGCTTCCAGCCCACTCTCTCCTGGTAAATAAAGGAAATAATAACAAAATAGTGCTCACTTGGCCTTACTCACAAGAAGCCTGTCAATTTTAATGGCCATATCAAATCATAAACTCACAATTTAAGCACCACAAGGATATCTCTATCCTTCTAATTGTTTTCATTGCGGTCATGTTGTTGTGAACTTTCATCATGCCCAATAAAACTAATGAACTATGTTTGAGGTGACCAGCTTGGTTGAGCCTACCTGACTGTCTTGGAATCTGTTTAAACTAGCTTAAATGTATTACGACGTTAAAGCATACTGTAGTTGGGTGGCAGGTAAACAACTAGGCTATATAGTGCTAGCTAACTGTAACAATGTGATCAGTACAACCATTTTAGGTGGACAATTGATCGCCACGTAAAATTGAGTTGAGTAGGTCTTCCCATTCAACATTTGGAGCTTGCTCTTGCTAACGTCATTGACTAACGACATTAGACAGGTCAACGCTGGCTGTCGTGCCTTACTACGCTGTCAATAAATCTGTTTAAATCTGCTGTAACCATAGGATAACTTTGATCATTTAATGTAGAAAATGAAAAGCCACATGAAGTAAAACTAACTATTTTCTCCTCCATCTTGACTGGTGTGCTTTAATTCCACAAACACTCGGTTGGTTGCGCTTTTATGGTAGTTTTCGACAACCAGTTCAACTTCATTTGAACTCAACAACAAAAAAGTGTGTTGTGCTGCGCTAGGCGGGGTGCAAGCACTGCACTCCACCTAGAATCAACATCCCATTGAAAACAATGATAAATGCATTTTTAATCTGTGTATTTGAGCATGGACATTTAAACACGCAGCTGTCATACCCTCAGTGAATACATGGTGTCATTACCCTGTGTATAACCAGACAACCAATCAACAATATTATAACTGTACTTTTACAATATGTACTATTATTTAATGCAATTTGTGACACTGAACATTTGAAAAGAAGGAAAAGGTTTATGATTATTTTTACTGTATAGATTAAATGTTTCATTGACTTACCAGCAATCAGCAAAAGGACCAAGATCCTTATTGCATTCATTTTGATTTGTTTTTTAATAATCCTGAAAACAGATATTAATAGTCATTTGTCTTTAGAAAATATTGCAATAAACTGTACCCTAGTATTTGCAGGACAAAACAGTTGATTATTTAATGTCAGGAATTTCAACGACAAATTTTCAATCGGCACAGGTTAAAGGTAAAAAACAAATATTAAGAAAACAAATACTCTTGTATATGTAACTTTTTATAGTCTAGTAAAGTAGGTCTAGCAATTTTGAACGTCATGGCAAGCAAACATGTAACAGAATGTATCTGTTTGGTTCTGTTCACAAAGTTTTAGCAGGCACATCATTACATCCTAATTGATAGTTCTTGGTAAAGTTCAACATCAGACTGATCAAAGCTAAACATATCTTGACCTTATGACATAAATAGTTGTTTAACATTTACTTACCCAATCTGATTGTTTAGTCAAAACTAGAGTTAACTATGTAATATTTGCGTTTTTGTAATCATGAGATATTCTCTTTGTAGTGCATGGAAATAAACACGATCACTTCGATGAGGACAGTTTTTATAGTGGACAAAGCATTCCTGATGACATCAGAATAACTGAAAAGACATAGAAGAAGAGCAGGTTGACATCAATATGATGGCAGGTTAATCCCGCCTGAAATAGGTGTGGAGTTGGCAACACTCTTTGCTTTGTTCTAATAGACAGCACGGGTTAGAACAAGGTAAGGTTTAGAAGACTGTTACTGACAGGTTGGTTGAAAGACACATACATTTTGTTCAAATGTTATGGGTTTTTTAGTGATTAATGTTCAATTGAAGGAAAACAAAAGGACTTGGATCTTATAAATCTACTTAGATCTAACATTTACATTTAATTTGACCAGTTATCCACACCACATGAACAACTATATTAATAGAATGCAACTGCATCTGCTTAAAAAGATCATAATAAAAAACATACAATTTACGTATTGAATAAAATATTTACTTATTTAAATATGAGCTATATCAAATGTCACTGTCATGGGATATTTTCACTTAAACAGCGGAAACAACCAATTAAACAAAGGGAGAAAACAGGCAACGATCATATACAATTTTATTAATCAGCAAGTCTGTACTAGAGTCAGTCAATTTTCTAATTTTAAATTTTCTAAATAATAGTTAACTCAATGCAGCCGTTGCTAGACATACAGCTCTACTGGGGCACAGGCCCCCTCTTGTCCGGGCACAGAGCGTAATGTGTGCACCGCGGCGGAGGGACCTGGACCGCAAGGTGCACGCTCCAGCTTGTATTTTGCGCTGCTTTGACATTGTGGATAAAATAAAATTCATTCTGTTCCCGTTATTATCAAACTAAATGAATCCTCTTCCAAACATAGGAGCTTATTAAAACTTGAAAGTGAGATTTTACTGGGGCACAGCAGATCAATACTGGGGCACATGCCCCAGTAAAAGGGGTCTAGCAAAGCCTATTGTTGATAATAACAGATTAGGCATTCTGAATATGTTCAGATATGTTTTGGTCTGCCTTAAGAGGACTACTCCCTATGTTAAACCTGTAGAACAGCTTTAGTAATGAGTTGTTTTATGAATTAAAATGATTTAATGATTTCTTACAGGGTGAAAGGAATTTATTTTAACCAAGGGCGTTACTAGTCAGAAAGCAGCTTAGTGGAATACAAAAGATGATGAAGTAAAGCATTTGATATGAGCAATACAAATGGCAATGTTGCTGTCTGCTAGTCTGGGTGAACCCAGGTTTACCGGGATATATGCAATACAAAGTATTTAATAATGGAACCAGATTTTTGTGATTCGCTTATTGAATAAAGATTATTTTGTACCAAAATGGGAAATGGGCTAGGCATTCAATGGGGGAGGGGTTTGATTCATCATCTTTTCAAGTTAGATAATGTATGTGTCATGTATATTTGGTCTGACACCTACAATAGCATTCTTTTAATGAAATAAGGTGTGCTCGAATCCCGCCTTGTGTCTCCTTGACAAAGAAAGTCATGACGTACTGGTGGGATCACCATTGAGACAGGTTGCTAGGCATGCCGTCTGATTAGGGGTGTAATGGTACACAAAAATCCTGCTTCCTCGGTTCTAAAGTCATGGTATGTTTTCAGTAAAGAAAACATAAGTACGAAACATCAAATTGTTCTTTACTTCTAAACAGTGGATGAAGATGTGTTTTGGCATATTAAGCATCTTCTGTTTGCTCTGCAATAAATGTGCAGCTGTTGTAATACAGTGAACAAAACATCACTTCTGACTCTTCCTAGCAGTCTGGACACCTGGTTGATTCCTGTTGCTTTTTGTGCTTCTAAATTAACTGTATGTGCAAAGCAGCCAATTTGGGGGCCGTCCAGCCTCACTGATAGCATTGACAATATTTCTATAATTGTCTGTTGTGACTTGAATTGTTCATCCTGGCCTCTCCAACTTCCATTCTGACTGCCTCCTTCAGGTCCTCTGCCAGATGTGCGCTTCTCTGCTGTTCATAAATAGGGCGACTGACGAGTTTGCAGAACATGGCTTTCCACGTGGTGTGATGTTGTGCAAAGTTTTTATTCAGTGACTATCGGTAACCCTAGATGTCCATCCATCTGTCATGAGAGCGATAGCAGATGCCGTTGATAAGTCGTGGACAACTGTAGCTCGTGCTTGTTTATAAAGGGCTAGTATGATTTGCTGGATGAAATGCGGACGATAGGGAACTTTCTAACGGGGCTCGACTACTTCCATCTGTTTAAACCCTGCGTTCTCGACAACAGAGTATGGCCGCATATCCAATGCTATAAAAACTCCTATGGCGTTGGTTATTGCTTTGGCCCGGTCTGAATTAGTAGTGAATTAGAAGTTAGTGAGACGCTGCTTAAATGCCATGGGTAGCAGGGTTTGCAGTTTGCACTCGAATGCTTTTTTCCCTATACCATTAATGTTCACGAACGGGTGATGCCGTCTCAAATTGAGAAAATTGAGTGAGCAAGTTTGACATACAGCCAGCGGCATACCAGAGCTGACATGTAGTTTAATCTGATCTGCTTGTCTTTGACCATCAGCATTGTAATTAACTGAAGCTGAAACTGTGGCGGCCACCACTGGGACATAATTCACCTGTGAACCTGTAAGAAAAAGAGGCCAAGCCTGGTCAAAACTATAATCTTCCAAGATTACTCTGGTGCTCTACACCACTGAGCCACCACAGAGATGTCGATATGCCCAGCGCTTTTCTACAATGAACTCTTAATATTCAGTCATACTCCCCATGTCAACAAGAAACGCCTGTTAACTTGGGTTGACATGGTAAACTTAATATTAACGTTACATTTGCAAAAAAATGTAATATTACAATGGTCAACTAATATTATGAAAGAAATGGTTTCAACGTTGGAGAATTTAAATTAAATATGCAAAATAATGCCAATTAATGTTGAATTAGGAGAAAATATGGTGGGAGCAAAACAGCATTCATGACATTCTTTATTTGTCAATACAAACAGATTAAATTTCAGCAGCCTCGGCAAGTAAAGTCTCCCTCCATGAGGGGTTTGCCCACACAATTCCAGTGGAAAAAAGATTGCATGACAAACATTCAATCTGTAAAACAAAAAGACGGGAAGCGTTTCCAGCGTTGTGCTTGAAAGGATTTCGGAGCAGTGTCTGCATTTATTGTTAAATATAGGCTATATTAAATGTAATTTTCACATCTGATTGATGACTGTGTGGTTGCTTATACATTTGGGGGGGGGGGGGTGACATGATATAATATGTAAGTAGGCTTCGATCGCAATGTATATGCTAAGCGTCGGGATTCGATCCCTGGAAAAAAGTACATCAAAGAGAGACCTGATGCGCTACCACTACGCTACGAAGCTGGAATGCAATTAATTTCACTAACTTCACTGATATTATTAATAGGGCTGTCAAGCGATTAATCACATTGGGTGTCCATTGTTTATTGTGATCAATTGCAAATTAATCGCATATTTTATCTGTTCAAAATTGACTAAAATGGGAAATTTTATGTTTTTGATACTTGTACGAACATGGAAGAGGACAAAATATGCTTGCTTTATGCAAATACATTTCTTATTGGAAATCAATTAACTACACAAAACAAATGTTGCCCAGAAACCCTCACAGTACTGCACTTAGTATACAAAATATGCTCAGATCATAACATGGTGAACTCAAACCTGCTAAATTTGACATTACTTAGAAATATGAGTAGGACTAAGTATCTCACACAACGTAGTGTCCAACCTTTTTTTAAGTATTAACGCAAAATAATCAATTCATCTCTTGACGATTTTAAGCCCAAGAAACAAAGCATCCAAATTTTTTAAAAAAACACTCATTCATTGATAAGGCAAGCTTCACTCTAGCACCAAACAGGCTTAACCAACATTGTTTACAACTAAAGCCTGGTTTATACTTCTGCGAAGAAGCATGTAAACGTTTCTGCGTAGCTTCGCAGAGAAGGGGTTTCTGGGAAAGCGTAGCTCACCGAAGCCCGCTGTGTTGACGGGGAGTCCTCCCAAATCCTTACGTACAATGCACACCAAAAGCGGCGTCGTACGGCAAATCACCGCACACCATTCATTTTCAATGGAGGGGTATGCTGCATGGGAAGGCGGCCATCGTCTCGAGTTAAGCCTGGTTTATACTTCTGCGAAGGAGCACGTAAATGTCTCTGCATAGCCTCACAGAGAAGGGGTTTCTGGGAAAGCTTAGCTCACCGACATGTTGATGGGGGGTCCTCCCACATCCTAACAGCGCATTGCGCGAAGTGTCTCCTCAATGCGTCACTGAAACAATCACTGATTGGTTGAGCAGCGTAGGAAGTATCCAAAACCATATCTATGTTTTTATTTATTTATTTTTTTACTTTAGTGATAACAAAGGGAAAGGGAAGTTTGGGATGCCCTGCTGGAACTGCTACCTCCGCGACCCGACCCCGGACAAAGCGGATGAAGATGATGATGATGATGATGATGATGATGATGATAACAAAGACATAAACCAAAACATAACAACCGTCATATGAATACAGCAGTTATGTAAATATACTAGGGGAGGAAATGCAAATTATAGAATCATCACTCATAAAGAGACAACAGATGAGTAGAAAACAGTAGTTTTCATTCCTTTCATATTAGTAGATGCCCTAATAGTATCCAAATAATGTTCAAGCTTATTTTTGAAAGCTGAAAAAGAAGATTTAGACATTCGAAATTTACATTCATGAATATGATATTTTGCAAGCAAAAAATAAACAAAATATTGGTTAGCTTTCTTCTTCTTGAAATCAAAAAAGCCAAATAGTACATCTTTAAAAGTAAAAGAAAAATCAGTAATGATGTGATTTTGAACAAAATCAAGAACATCAGACCAATATTTCTCAGTATGTGAACATTTCCAAAATAGATGCAGAGCAGATTTAGGCATGGTAACACAAAATGAGCAACCAATATCAATGTCATTTTTGAGCCTTCTCATACATTTTAGCAGGGTAGAATCTATGAATCCATTTAAAGGAAATTTCCCTTACTTTATTAGTTAACATATATTTGGCAGGCAAAGTCCACACCTTTTTCCATGGGATGTTTTCCACAAACACATCTGATTGGAATAAAGTTTGAATACATCTGTTACTGCTTTTAGGAGAATTTGAAAAACAAAGTTTACCTATATACTGTATATGGAACTGTATATGAGTCTCTTAGCAACATTGGTGCACCAGTGGGAATGGCATCAAAAACAATCGCATACTTCTTAGGAGGCACTGGGATTTTAAATTTAGCTAAAAAGTCTAAATAATTCAGTATACAACCTTCCAAGTTAAGCAGCTGACCCACCAGCATAATAGTGATGTGTCGTTCATGAACAATTCGTTCATTTTGAACAAATCTTTAAAATGACTCAGTAATAACGAGTAGTCTCAGAGATTGATTCGTTCATTTTTGTCGCACATGCGCAACAACAGTTGTGTTCGAGTCATTCATTAATTTTGTTCAGCATAGGTATAGTATAGGAAACAGAAATTAATAGTTCACCCCTCGACTGGGTCCTCGGGTCTGAGTCGTTCGTTCAATTTTCACGTGACAGCCCCTTAGGCTCAGTATAGGAAAGAGAAATGTTTAGTTCACCATGGTTATGTAGTCACAATTACGCCATAGTTATGATTGACTTACTATGATAATTAAGTCCCCTAAAAGCAGTTGCAATATACAGTGCATCTGGAAAGTATTCATACCCCTTCACTTTTTCCACATTTTATTATGTTACAGCCTAATTTCAAAATGGATTAAATAAAAAAAATTCTCAACATTCTGCATACAATACCGCATAATGACAAAGTGAAAAAGGTTTTTTAGAATTTTTTGCAAATGTATTAAAAATAAAAAAATAAAATATCACATGTAAATAAGTATTCACACCCTTTGCTGTGACACTCAAAATTGAGCTCAGGGGCATCCAGTTTCCACTGATCATCCTTGAGATGTTTCTACAACTTGATTAGAGTCCACCTGTGGTAAATTCAATTGATTGGACATGATTTGGAAAGGCACACACCTTTTTATATAAGGTCCCACAATTGACAGTGCATGTCAGAGCACAAACCAAGTTATGAAGTCCAAGGAATTGTCTGTAGACCTCCGAGACAGGATTGTATCGAGGCACAGATCTGGGGAAGGGTACAACATTTTTTTTGCAGCACTGAAGGTCCCAACAAGCTGATGATGACCTGCCTGTCCGCAACCACCACACCCTGCAAATCACTATCAAAAATATAAGTAGCTAAAAATTGGGCAGCAATCAAAGAGGTAAGGGGAGATCGGACAGCCTTACCTAACTCCCCTGTAAAGGTTGAATCTAAGGTACCATATTGTAATTTAATTGAACTACTACCATTGTTATAAAGAGTTTTGAGTTTTACAAAAAAAGTCCCCGAAACCACACTTGATAGAGCTTTCAGAATGAAGTCATGCTGAACAGAATCAATGGCTTTGTAACAGTCAAGAAAAAGAACGTCATCATCATCATCATCATCATCATCTTCATCCGCTTTGTCCGGGGTCGGGTCGCGGAGTTAGAAGTTCCAGCAGGGCATCCCAAACTTCCCTTTCCCGGGCCACATTAACCAGCTCTGACTGGGGGATTCCAAGGCGTTCCCAGGCCAGTGTGGAGATATAATCCCTCCACCTGGTCCTAGGTCTGCCCCGCGGCCTCCGCCCAGCTGGACGTGCCTGGAACGCCTCCCTAGGGAGGCGGCCAGGTGGCATCCTTACTAGATGCCCGAACCACCTCAACTGGCTCCTTTCTACGCAAAGAAGCAGCGGCTCTACTCCGAGTCCCTCACGAATGGCTGAACTTCTCACCCTATCCCCAAGGGAGATGCCAGCCACCCTCCGGAGAAAACTCATTTCCGCCGCTTGTATCCGCGATCTCGTTCTTTCGGTCATGACCCACCCTTCATGACCATAGGTGAGAGTAGGAATGAAGATAGACCAGTAGATTGAGAGCTTTGCCTTCTGGCTCAGCTCTCTCTTCGTCACAACGGTGCGATAAAGCGACTGCAACACCGCACCCGCTGCTCCAATTCTCCGGTCCATCTCTCGTTCCATTTTCCCCTCACTCGAGAACAAGACCCCGAGATACTTGAACTCCTTCACTTGGGGTAAAGACTCATTCCCTACTTGGAGTAGACAATCCATCGGTTTCCTGCTGAGAACCATGGCCTCAGATTTGGAGGTGCTGATCCTGAAAAAGAACGTGTCCATCCCTATCCACAAGGTCACTATAATCTAGCAAATCTAAAACTAATCTAATGTTATTGGTGATGTGTTGATTTCTCATGAAACCTGATTGTGTCATTTATATAGAGTCTAAAACATATTTTACTCTATGAGCAAACAATGATGCTAATGTTTTATAATCATTATTGAGAAGTGTGATGGGGCGCCAATCATCCAACAATAAAAGGTCTTTGTTAGGTTTCGGGATTAAAGTAATGATCCCCTGAGTCATGGTGGGCGGCAGAGCTCCTTTTTGAATACTTCCTAGAAAAACATGAACCACAAAGGGGGATAGTAGTTCAGCAAACATTTTATAGAATTCAGCAGTAAAGCCATAATTTCCAGATGATTTGTTATTCTTCAGATCTCTGATCACCCCTAAGACCTTCTTAACAGTAATTGTACAATCACAAGAATTCCTATGATCTGTAGACAAGACCTTACATTTAGCAATCGAACCAAGAAATGAGTTGGCTGCTCTACAAAGTATTGAGATTTGTTAAGTTTGCTGTAATAGTCAGCACAGAAAGTGGCAATTTCTTTAGGGTCATTAACTATGTTATTGTTTATTAGTAATTGATCAAAAGTGGAATTATTAAAATTTTGTTTTTCAAGTCTGAAGAAGTAAGAGGAATTTTGCTCACCCTCCTCCATCAATCTTTTCCTAGATCAAATAAATGTACCTTCTACTTTAGCTTTATATTTATCATTTAATTCATTTCGCAACCGTAAATACTCTTTAACTTTATCTTCAGATAAATTCACTTGTTGAGATAGACCTGCCAACTGGTAAATAACATTTTCCTCAGCAGTCCTGTTCTTAGCCAGATCACTTCCAAATTTCCTAAGAAATTTCCCCATCTCAAATTTAAGCAGTTCCCAAAAATGTCCATAAGATTTTTTACTACAAGCTTCATTCCAATAATATATAAAAAGTTCCCTTATTTTAACCTGCACCAGATCAAACACAAGAATAGAGTTGTTGAGTTTCCATAGCGAGGCAGGTTTAGGAGCTGAAAGAGAGTTATAAGTAAGGGAAACAGCAATATACTATATAGCTTTGTGGTCAGCGGTTTGGAGTTAATAGTAACAGATCAGTCATCATCAGCCAGGCATCTAGATATTAGCCAAAAATCTATCCGTGACTGCCAAATTCTCCCCAGGCTGTTCCTGGATTCCAGCAACTCTTAAATTCCATCTCCTCTTGTATGCATGGAGTTTGTTGTATCTGTCACGAAGCACACCGTTATCTTTCTCCGGCTTCTCAACTTTTTTATGGAGAGTATTAACTTTATCTGTGATATCATCCATCCATTTGTCCATGGTGTCAAACCTATCCATGATGCTGTTAATGGTCACTGTGTTTTCCTTTGCAGTCTCATCAACAGAATGTAGTTTTCACAGTTTCCTCTTGAATCTTCTCTATTCTTTCCATCAATGTCAGCATGACGGAATTGGAGCTACTACCTGTACGATCGGAGTTTGGCTTGGACTTTTTGGCAGGGTGCTGGTCAGGCGTCGGAGGTAAAGGAGTTATTCCTGCTTCTCCAAATTGTGGCTCCAGGCTTTTCTTAGCATAGCCATGCATTGCAGAATGAATATCTTTATCCATCTCAAACACTGACACGTTTTCAAATTCTTAAAGGTGCAGTGTGTAGTTCTAGAGCATTGGGGAAAAAATTGCAAGAATTTGAATCACAACACTGAAAAAGGCCAACCTCCTGAGTCTTTGGTCCCTCCTATCCCTCTCAATGGCCCATCCCACACATGCCCTTGCACGCTCTGACATGACTTCATGAGGCTGAGCAAGGCAGTGTTTCATGAATCGTGTATGTTGTGCATATTTTTGGTTCTCACCAACAATGCATAAAGCGATGTCTGATTCCGTGGTGAGAAACACAAGAATCCCGAACGTCTGATCGTAAACGCTCTAAAACTGAGTGGTTCACACCAAAGCAACAAGCACAGACACAAATGACCGTTTCCATAGTAACGACATACAGTTCGCTAACATTAACAGAAACAATTTCATAATTTTCTTCCCCTATTAGTATGAGCTAGTGCATGACAATCATTTTTATTTAGCTGCGATTGGCACCATAGCTACTATAGAGTACCGACGCTCCTCCCAACGATCATTCCGGAAGAGAAGTTCCCCACTCTATTCTCCATAGAAATATTTTAGAACCGCGAATAAAAGATCCCTGTTCCACCAACACTTACAATTCGCTCCTGGTTTGTAGAGAGAGACGGTTTCTTCTAGACATGGTAACTCGTTTTTAATGTGTTGAACTGTGAATTTATATAATGTTTTTGACAACGCTTCAAATAAAAAACTACAAACAGTTTTTTTTTCTAGGCTCTGATTGGCTCTTAAACGATTTCCTGCGCTGCTCTGTGCAAACTCCCCTCCGGTCCCGATTCGTTGCTCTCGTTCCTAGCTAGCTAGCTAGGTAACGTCATTCGCTTTAGTTTGAGTGAAGTCTTCCAAGTCAAGTGACATGACATTTAGTTAGTTAGTTAGTTCGTTAGTTAGCTATCTAGCTAGTTTAGTTAGTTTGTTGGCTAGTTAGTTTGTTTAGTTAGTTAGCAGGCAGTTACAAGACTCACATGTTGGAAATAAATAAAAAGTACTACAGTTATGCACTCCAGAACAATGGTTGCGGTCAGGGACGAAACGGCACCATTTTGTTGATATAGCTACGTTATCAGGCAAAGCAACCAATCTCTATATTATAAAAAATACTAAAAGCACAAGCAAACAATATATACTATACAGTACTAGCTAACAATGACAAACAACATTTTATAAAAAATGACTAAATAAGTTTATACGTATGTATTTACACAACTACTTAATTCATTGTTTGAACGGTAAAGAGAAATGGGCATTTAAAACTGATCTAAGATCTGTGGCATTTAAACGCTTTGTGGTATGGGCTTTGTAGTTCTTTTTACGACGAGACTCGGAACGTACACAAGCTTGTACCTTTGACTTTTTTGTGATGAATTGTTTTCTACGATCGAATCTATGTAGTAAAATCTAATAAACTGTCGGAATCTATTGGACTGTGTAATGCTTTAAATCGTATTCAATTACAGTTATTGCATTCGTCAATGAGAAAAATGAATGGCCAAAATACTTCCGGAACGCAAGAGATAAATGTGGGCTTGGCCTCGTCGGTTCTCTATGCGTTGCTGAGTATATCCAACATATGCATGTAAACGAATAATGCCTTTTTGACATAAATCTGGCATGATACTTCCTAACGTTCTAAAACTGCACTTGGCGATTTGACAAGCCAAGTCTTTTGCGACGACATGCAACGACTTCAGCCGCTTTGTAACTACTGGTTCACACCGTTGCTACTTTTGTCTGTGACGCAAATTGTAACAACAAGCTTGTTTGGAGGGTGACGCTGTAAGCAGGAGGACCTAGGAGTGTGTACGCGAGGTGATTGACAGGCAGGTAGCCCTTACTCCTGGCAAAACTCTCCTGATTGGTTGGGCATCCTGGGTTTTTTAAAAGCTGAATACAGAGCCCAGGGTGCTCAAATATAGCACACCTTCTCTATGAGAATTTGGTTTAATGATATCCTCCAGGAGGTATGACATTTTTTACATTTATTGCTAGAAATTCAAACTTACATACTGTACCTTTAATAAGCTACACCCAGAGCCATATAGAGAGAGAGAGTTGCTCCAATGGAAGTTCAAAATGCTTGATCGTCCCGTGATTCCTGTAGACCTCAGATAGATCCCGGAAGTTCTTTGGCCATTCGAATTCATTAATAACGAGAGACAAAAACTGCGATTTTGGGTTGTTAGTTGTGAATAAAAACATCGATTTACAATATTTAAATTGTGTATGTACCGACATGTGTATGTAGTTACATCAATACGTTTAAAAAAAGAAAGAAGAAAAAATTTGCTACGATTCGCTAACAACCAACGTTAGAGTGGTTGTTATACAACGGAATACAATTGTAAAATAAACCCTCTTGTCTGGGGATATTGTGTTGCAGTCTCAACTATTTTAAAGTCTTAAAAAATAAGAAACATCTGCCAAAATGCTTGCAAAACACAGAATAAAATCTACAGCACAGAGCTGCAGGTCACAGCTACCGTGTTAAATGTGACACAGGTATAACAAGTAAGAACTCTTTAATTATAGTAATACTTCTAATTTACTAATATTAATATTATTGAGAACATTGAAAATATTAATAGTGCAATGTCTTCTACTTACTTTGATCAGTTTCACAGAGGTCTTTGAATTCCTAAAACTTAAAGCAGATAGATTGACATTGCGTGAAAGAGAGTGTGTTGACATTGGAGATGACAATTACACAGTGTGGAGTTGCAAATACGTACAAACTGTATGGCGATCTGACTTTACCAGGGCAAGCAGGAGCAACACATGCTTGTGTGTTTATGTTGGATGGAAACAACACGGTAAAAGCAAGTAGTGGCCTATCATTATTATTGAAGTAAAACAGAGGGCAGCATCCATAGGGCTAAACGTGTTTGATGTCACAACCGACATGGGTAACTCTAACCAGTCCATTTGGAAATTGTACAGGGTTGACCACACAATAAAACTTCGGTGCCACGTCCATCAAAATGCAAAATCGCAACAGAGCACAACGATGACAGTCCTGTTGGAGAAAACAGCCTCTTAGTGATCTTAAGAGTTCAAGACAGGTGCTCTTTGTTCGCCCTCCCAAGGAGCCTATGATTTCATTCACCAAATTGAATGACCAAGGACCAACCAAGACTGGTTCCTCCATCACGGAGCTCTCCAACGCAGTGCATTTCTTCGGAAAAGAAGATCCAGAACTCTCAAGCAAGCTTCCATCCTGCTGTGAAGTACAAGAGAAAATAATTAAAATATGGCTGAGGGTGAAATAGATATAAAACAACACAAAGATGGCCATCTTGGAAGCAAGAAGACGGGCACTTCTTAAGCCAAATAATTATATCAACGTAAAAATAATAATTACAGAATTTAATTTGAGAAAATCAACTCTAAGCGTGGCTCATTGCTATAAAGTGTTAACATGTTAACCCTGGTCCTTGTGTGGTGTTCGTGTTTTTGTTACTCATCCAATGTTGGCATGTTTTTACAACTATGTCTATGGCCAAAACGATTTATATAAAAAAAAAATACTTCAGGTGTTGACTTTATCTCAATGACAAGCAACATAGACAACATAGACAGCATATATGGTAGCATAACACTGTAGCTGTGATCAGCAACATAGACAGCATATGTGGTTAAACTTTGCTATTTACCTCTGCCCTGTCACTTATCAATTGCTATTGTCTTTCGAGATGATGTGGTATTGTTTTTGTTACTCACCCAATGTTTCCGGGTCTGGTGGACCCAGTATTGGGGTTTTAAAACAATACAGTCATAATCCATCCATCCACCCATTCTTCGCTGCTTATCTGGGGCCGGGTAGTGGTGGCAGCCAACTAAGCAGGGTAGTCCAGACGTCCTTCTCCCCAGCAACGTTTTCCATCTCCTCCTGGGGGATCCCGAGGCGTTCCCAGGCCAGATGAGACATACAGTATAACCTCTCCAGCGTGTTCTGGGTCTACCCCGGGGTCTCCTCCCAGTAGGGAGTGCCCGGAAAACCTCCAAAGAGAGGTGCCCAGGAGGCATCCTAATCAGATGCCTGAACCGCCTCATCTGGCTCCTTTCGATGTGAAGGAGCAGCGGCCCTACTCCGAGCTCCCTCCGGATGAGTGAGCTCCTTACCGACCTCGTCTTACTCCTTACGTCGCAGACAGTCATAATCATTTATGTATTTTACTGATGGTTGGAGGTACACAGTGAAAGTACACAGCAAACCTTTTTCTTTCATTTATACCACATTTAATTATTTTTACTTGTATTGCCCTCAGGTCCATACAAGACCAGTTCACTTGTTAGGTGGCGTAGTTATTATAGCCTCAGCTATTCTTGCTTGAGTCCTGCACTCTTAAAATACATGAAATGCTGCATATTGTATCAACATTAATGTTCTAGTTAATGTTGTTAATGAAAACTTCTTAGCAATAACTTATATTTTACCTACCGCGCACACATTAAGCTCCCTGGTCGATGAACCGATTGTGATGGCTGTAAGTTTCAAGCTGTCTAATAACAGCAATATTAACGTTCCCAAAATATACAAATTTAGAAAGGATTAATCCACTAACATGCTGTAATGTACATGTTAATTACATTCAGATGTGCTGCAAATATACAATCTAACTCCTTATACGTCCTACCCTTTAAAAGGGCATCGCAAACGGTCTTTTCAACTGCCACTCTGAACGGAGATGTCGCAACTCTCTCTCTATATGGCTCTGGCCGCACCTATGTTAATTTGAGATGATTTATGTTAACTTGGAATGATTAGGTATAGGCCCTAGAAGATGTCCCAGTTATTCTTGGCCAATCTATCAATTAGGCTACAATATTTCAGAGTGTTAAAACTGTAGAATTGCATTGTTTTATCCACAAATTATCACCACGTAGGCCTACATCGCTGCGTGCTGGAGACACTGCTTTACCCTAAGAACTGCATTGTAAGAGCGCAAATAGGCCTATGCAAATTATAGATTGTATACCTTTTATAAACAAGGTGTAAAAACAATGTAGCTCATCTATCTACTTTTCTAACATTTCCCAGCACAATTAATTAACATATTATTCGGGTGATCGATAATAGACCTGCAACATTTTGAAAAAGTGATATGGGTAATAAAATAAAATTTAAATAAAAATATGGATTAGATAGATGTCATAATATACGTCCACATATTTCTCACTGTTTCTCTACCGCCGAACAGTCTGCCAAACCAGGTAACATATTTTGTCATTGCATATATCAATGAGGCACACTCATGTTAATTTGGGACACTACAGTTATTGTAGGAGTTGCTGTAATAAATTAGTTTAGAGGTGTCGCTGTAAGGTATAACTATAACAGTGCAAGTAGGCTATGTGAAGGATCCGCCTAATTTTTAAAACATGTTAGAATATTTTAACACCTTTTGTGAATATTTTAATCCATCCCATCACATCAATTAGTCATGAGTAAAGGAACTAATTGACATCTGAAGAGGGTATGTTTTCAGTGAGTTACACACACACACACACACACACACACACACACACACACACGCACACAATTGCAGCTGGTAGAGTATGTAGGTCTGGCAAAATTTCAGGTCAGTGTGGGCTTTGCAGATCAAGTGGTATCCTAATGAATTTTGCGAAGTGAGGTTTGAGATTTGACAGTGAGTGAGAGGGAGACAGGGTGAGACTGAGAGAGACAGAGTGAGACCGACTGAGAGAGAGTGCGTGTGTGAAGGAGAAGGGTAAGGAGAAGGAAAATAAGGGTGAGGGAAAGGAGATAAATGGGGCAGTACTGAGGAGAGAGTACATTTAGGAGAGTGGTGAGTATAGAGGAGAGAGTAGGTTTGAAGAGAGGTGAGTATAGAGGAGAGAATACATTTAGGAGAGGGGTGAGTATAGAGGAGAGAATACATTTAGGAGAGTGGTGAGTATAGAGGAGAGAATACATTTAGGAGAGTGGTGAGTATAGAGGAGAGAATAGGTTTGAAGAGAGGTGAGTATAGAGGAGAGAATACATTTAGGAGAGTGGTGAGTATAGAGGAGAGAATACATTTAGGAGAGTGGTGAATATAGAGGAGAGAATAGGTTTGAAGAGAGGTGAGTATAGAGGAGAGAATAGGTTTGAAGAGAGGTGAGTATAGAGGAGAGAATACATTTAGGAGAGTGGTGAGTATAGAGGAGAGAATAGGTTTGAAGAGAGTGGTGAGTATAGAGGAGAGAGTACATTTAGGAGAGGGGTGAGTGTAGAGGAGAGAATACATTTAGGAGAGGGGTGAGTATTGTGAGGATAATTATAAACGCTAATGCTGAGTTGAGTGCAAAAGGGGGAAAACCGGAAACTGAATAACAGGAAATACAGGGGGGGGGAGGGGTAGAATATAAGAGAGGGAGGAGGGGGGAAAAAAGTTAGAATCCATGCTGGAGCGGCCGCTCTGCTGCATTCTCCGGTATCTACACACTTGTGACGATATCTGTAAGGTAATTAATTGAATATGCGCCCACGTTTATGTTAAATGATTTATTTAGCATTAATATGTGTGACATTAAGGTTTGGAATAAATTAGATTAAAACTAATATGTGTTTGTTTCCTCGTGTCTGAGTCCACGTGTCCAAGTGGTCTTCCTTGCCAACAAAGAACTCTGGTGTGTGAGGGGTTAAAACCTAACAGTATAGAGGGGAGAATAGGTTTGAAGAGAGGTGAGTATAGAGGAGAGAATACATTTAGGAGAGGGGTGAGTACTGAGGAGAGAATACATTTAGGAGAGGGGTGAGTATAGAGGAGAGAGTACATTTAGGAGAGGGGTGAGTATAGAGGAGAGAATAGGTTTGAAGAGAGGTGAGTATATAGGAGAGAATAGGTCGAGGAGAGTGGTGAGTATAGGAGAGAGAGAGAGAGATTAGGTAGAAAAGAATGGATCCCATCAAGGACCAAGAAATCAAGGATTTCTTGATGCTCAGTACGTATCCTGCTGGTCTAAGGTCCAAGGAGAAGTACAGAGTAAGACGAAGAGCTGGAAACTTAAAGCAAAGGGTAAGTAAATGTTTCATACTGACTGGCCATGAACATTGTCCTCACACTCAACCATTAAATGTAATATAATTGCATCAGATGAGGATCTCACCTCTGGGATATGTGCAAGCAGAACAAAAAATGTTGAAGCCAAAGAGGAGGCTGGCAGGCTTTTCACAGGGTTCCACTCAAGTGCTTTTGGGGCCAATAGTGGTGCAGAGAAGACTAAAGCATGCACATCCAGTATGAGTACTTGGGCCGCCAGCAGCTGTTGTCTATTGTTATTATTAAGTCTAAATAAGATCGTTCACAAGAAACCGTCCACCTAGGACAAATACCTGTCTGCAACCATGCTTGGTAATCGGACAAAAAAAAAAATCATCACATGGTACACCCCATATTTCCTGAGTTTTGGCCGTGAAGCCTGATACCCATATATGATATGATATGAAACATGGACACTAGAGGAACAACCAAGTGTCCTTCCTCTTTTTGTTTCAATTGGGCCAAAGTAATCCACGCCCACATTACTGAAGGGTGGAAGGTCTGACCTCAGTCTCTCCTGGGGCAGATTGGCCATTTTTTGCTCTCCAATCCTTCCTCTAACACGTTTACACACCACACACTTGGACATTACAGAGCGGGCTGCAGAGTTGGCTTTGGTAATCCAGTACTTTTTTCTAAGCTGTGGGGGTATATAATTTCTTCCACTGTGCCCAGTTGGTTTATGTATGTGACGCAGTATAAGGGAAGAAATATGAAGGTTCTTTGAGAGGATAATGGGATGTTTAACTATTTGGGTCCATATGTAAGAAACTCCGGACTAGGTCTCGAGCTTGCCCCCGGGTGTATTGTTCCGGATAATACAATCTGTCTTTTTCACTTTTTGTCTGGTTTTCTATGTGATGTTCAAATGATTTGATAAATGATTGATATTGTAAGATTCCTCCATCAAACATGGATATATCCAATTGTGGTAAATTATTAATATTTTGTTGTGGAATTAGCACGGCAGTTATTTCATTTTCCATTCATCCATCCATCCATTTTCCACCGCTTATCCGGGGCCGGGTCGCGGTGGCAGCAGGCTCAGTAGGGTATTCCACCTGGCCTAACCCCAGCAATGTTTTCCAGATCCTCCTGGAGAATCCCGAGGCGTTCCCAGGCCAGACGAGATGTATAATCCTGCCAGCGTGTTCTGGGTCTACCCCGGGGTCTCCAACCAGTAGGGCGTGCCCGGAAAACCTCCAACGGGAGGCGCCCAGGAGGCATCCTGATTAGATGCCCGTACCACCTCATCTGGCTCCTTTCGACGCGAAGGAGCAGCGGCTCTACTCCGAGCTCCCTCCGGCTGACCGAGCTCTTTACCCTATCCCTAAGGCTGAGCCCAGCTACCCTACGGAGGAAACACATTTCAGCCGCTTGTACTCGCGATCTTATTCTTTCGGTCACTACCCAAAGCTCATGACCATAGGTGAGGGTTGGAACGTAGACCGACTGGTAAATCGCGAGTTTCGCCTTTCGGCTCAGCTCCTTCTTCACCACAACGGTCCGGTACAACGCCCGCATTACTGCTGATGCTGCACCAATCCGCCTGTCAATCTCGCGCTCCATTTTTCCCTCACTCGTGAACAAGAACCCGAGATACTTGAACTCCCTCGCTTGGGGCAGCAACTCACTCCCAACCCGGAGAGAGCACTCCACCGTTTTCCGGCAGAGAACCATGGCCTCAGACTTGGAGGTGCTGACTCTCATCCCGACAGCTTCACACTCAGCTGCAAACCGCTCCAGTGCATGCTGAAGGTCACAGTCTGAAGAAGCCAACAGAACCACATCATCTGCAAAAAGCAGAGAAGCAATTCTGAGGTCCCCAAACTGGACTCCCCAACTTATTTCATTTTGTCTATGTAAAATGGTGGTAATGCTATTACTGGCTGGAACATGTGTTCTAACATGAGCTTCACTGAGCTGTGCTTGCGCAACAGTCTCACTCGCCTGTGGGTTTAGCCTATGTCCACTTGCAGCATGTTGTTCTTCTTGAGACTGGGCATGGAGATCTCCAGTTCCATTTCCTGATATGGCTGTTCCTTGAGCTGCATGCTCACTTTGCTGATTTCTATTTTGCCAAATGGTTAAGTCTCCTGGTTCTATGGATCTTGCTTGTGGTCTTATGCCTTCAGTTTGTATCTCCACTATGGTCCTGTCTGCAAGTGCTTTTGTTTCTTTAATGTTTGATTTGGCCATTTCTTCAAAGTATGAATTCATTCCATCGATAGTGATTGTTTGGTAATCCTCAGCCAGTTTAAGAACTGTAATTCTGGCATCTGTAGCTACTATTTCTTTTTGCAACTCAAGTGTTTACCTCCTTTTCCTTAGCTCTTCCCTTTGAGTATTAAGTATGAACTCCTTCTGATCCAGAGCATGTTTTTCCTTTAAGGCTGCTGCCTTAGCTAGTAGAGCTGCCCTATCTGCCTCTGCTTGTATACAGGTAAATGTGGACGAGGCACTTGCCTGTGAGCTTCTTCTACTAGACCTAGACCTACGGCCTGAGGCTATTGAAATACTGTCACTAGGTAAGACATCAAAACTTGAGAATGGGACAGACTTTGTTGCCTCAGAAAGCCACTTATTGGCAGAAGAAAGAAAGGCACTTATGCATTCAAACTTTTGATCAAACCATGTTCTCTCATCTTTATATGCTCATCTGCATTTAAGAGTTGCTAGTAAGATTGGTTCATATGTTTAAACTCATCAAGGATCATATTGTACTTTGACATGTTCTCCTTTACTTCCTCCAAGTTCACCTCATCACTCATTAACTCGGTAAATATA
>JAPMUY010004661.1:0-33347 GCA_026901105.3 Galaxias olidus
GACGTCCGTCTCTCCTTTCCCTGCCTGTCTTGTGCCAATCTTTAAGTGCTCATGCCATCCCCCCTTTGTTTTAGGTATTAGGTTATTTAAATGTGACATTGTGATGAAACAATTTTTTGTTCACTCTTCAGATTTAAGGAGGGTCTTTCAGCCCTTCAGTTTTTTGAACGCACTACAGCAACACCCTACTCTGCTGGCCCTGGTCCTGTGCCACTCTGAAAAGCGACTTACTGCTCTGGAACTTGAGCGACTCTTCAAGCCTGACCTCAGTCCACCAGGGAGTAACAGGAGGCTTAGGGAAAGTCAAACTTTGGGCTACTGGGCAGACTATCTCCTCGATTGTGAAGGTTTGTAAATTGCTGTTTTTATAACTATTTCAGGTAACACATTGCCAAAATGTATCTGAACATTTTTTCTTTGCAGAAGGCCAGACTGCTGTGTCTTTGGAGGATGTTTTGATGTTTGCGACTGGGCTGACTTCACTTCCCCCATCTGGATTTGAACCATCGCCAGGAATAGAGTTCCTTGATGACTCTCCATTCCCAATGGCAAACACATGTTCAAACATATTGAAACAACCACTCCTAGAAGCATACAATGTGTTTAAGTCTAAAATGGACTTTGGAACGCAAAATTCTCCAGGATTTGGCTGTTTTTAAGTCATGTGACTGGGTGACCCATAGAGCACAGACTCTATGGAGGTTGTTCATAGAGTCGTTGTTAGATATGTGAGCATGTTTTTTTTCTCACAGCTATCATGTTGTCCATTTAGTTTGGGACAAAATAAAAGTATTGTGTTCTATACCTATACAATTTTTATGAATACTCAGAACTTTGCTATACTTATTTCACATTTACAACAAAGAAACTATGGGTGGCAATCAGTGTATTCAGAAGTACAGTAGCACTGTTTCACCACTCTAAATCAGATTTCAGGGCTCAACAATGCTTGGTTTCATAGTTTGTCAGACTGCATTTACTCTTTCCCCTGTGATGTATCCAAATGATTATGGTACCTGTTCATCTGAAGACTGGTCCTATTTAGAAAAAAGATATTCCCATACATTTTAAAATTAAAAGAGCATTTTGAAATGAACATGGTTTCCAGCCAATCACAATATTTGTTTCAATGTCATTCATACAGCACCAAATCACAGCAGTCATAAAATAAATATTTTATGCTCCAATTAGCAAGCACAAACAAGGTTATGTTGTGGGTGTAATTGTGTGCAGAAAGAACATTTCTGTATAAGTCTTATTTCAACCATGTGGACTCACTGGAAACCTGAGAATGAATGACTGCCTTTTCCATTACTTTATAGCTGAGCATATTCTTTAAGCTTCATGTACAGTTCTGATGCAGTCTCCCAGTTCTCTGGCTTCTGCAGGTCATTGCGCTCCATAGCAAAGTCCAAGTACTCCTGCATGGTTTGGTCCCCACATGGAGCTATAGACAGACTTGTCTCAGGAACAACATCCAATTCTGCCTGTTCAATCTCAAATCCACAGTCCCTGGAGCCAAATCTATGTTAAATAGAAGACATAATAGTATTAATTTACATTTAAGATAAAAACAGACAAAGAAGAATCAATCCATCACCAGTGTATTACCTGTGTGGCAAGTAGTACAGTTCATTGGGCACTCCTCCTGGACATGATGCTGTTCTGGAAGGGCGAGTCCTGTGACTGTTCCACAGTCTCACACACTCATCCAAGTCCTTCTGAATAACATCAACGAAGCAGAATCTCAGAAGGCACTGATCCTCGTGAATCCCGTTGAAGTATCCAGCATCTCGGAGGTCCACAAATAGCTCCATCCAGAACTGAGACCTATAGAAATTGATATATTTTCAAGTGAATTATTAAGCAATAAACAGTTCTACAAATTACATTAAAAGGTTACCAGTAAAATCGACAACAAATCATTGAGTGTCTATTTAATAATTTATTTCCTTCACAACCTATACTGCCTAGGTCCCCTCAGGGGCCGCTGTGCAATCCAAAACCCAAGCTTAGATGTTCACAGTTTCTAGCTTTATTTCTGCCAAAAGGAAGTTCTAAAATAAAGCCGAAAGGCCTTGTATAGTCTGGGTCATAGACCACAGGCTATATATGGTATCTATTATAATAAAAACTGATACACTTTGTGGCAGTTATACTGCCTGAGTTTATTTCGCTTAACGGCTTTCTAAAGTAACGCGACTACCGATGTGAGCATGGTCCTAACCCAAAAACGTAGTTAGAATTGCCACTGAAAAATAACTATGAATTATTTTTGACACAAAGCGTTAAAGCAGTTAAGCAAATGTTGTTTGTCTGACAGTGTTGGCAAGTCATAGATAATTATTTCATGAAAGCCACTTACCTTCCCTTTCCTAATATGGACCACCAGGACTCAATACGCTGATTAGTCATGGATGAGCCATACATGTGGCTGGATGCTCCAGAGTAGTAGTCATGGTGATGGTGACGTAGGGTACACTGAATTGTAGCCATAATTCCGTTCTCCGTGCCACAATCAGTCCGCAGCCTCATGGGGATGGCACCTAGGTTTCGCACACGTGAGGAAATATTAAGCGATAACTCTTGGGTTATTGTTTGTTGGACCACATTCAAGCCATAGTACTTTACGTGAAAATCCATCTATGCATCCTGAAAGGGCCACACCGAATGGCTTAAGTTTGTCATAACCGTCAGCATGCCACACATAGTTCGGTCCCATTGAGTGGTAGGTTCTCCTTATAAACCTTCTGCGAGATCTCCTTTCGCAGCCTAGAGGGTTAAGCTCCCGGAGCAAATTCATAACATCATCTCTCTTCACTCGAAGACTGTACTTTTGTTTTAGTACCTGCCACATTGTTCGGTATCCAAACAGTTGTCCAGGTCCACGAAGTTCCAACCTGAAGGCGTTAATCACAGCGTTTCGAGAGGAATAACCCTTTCTGCGGTAAAACCTGGCTTGATTCAGTTTGATTTTAAGAGTCCGCAAACTGATTTTTACACCGTGAAAGGTAGACAACATGTCCACGATTACAGCATACGAGTGACCTTCATTAAAATATTGCACGCAATGATGCAAGACATCTGGTCCTTCTGTCTGGTCCGTGTCCTTTAAGCAATCCAGAGATTGTCCACAAGATGAGCAAAACGGTGTCACTTGTCCCAGGTTGTTTCCACAAAACGGACAAAACATGTTTACCGACTGTAAACACACTCACACAAATTTGGTCTTTCCGCCAAAACAAACTTAAGTTTGAGCCAATCACTTGCACGTCACTTCCGGTATGATGGACATTCCCTTTCCGCTTTGATTCTGGTTTGTAAAAGTGTTTCGGCAAATGTTAACGTGTTTCGGCAAATGTTAAAGTGTTTTGGGAAATGTTAAAGTGTTTCGGGACTTTTGAATTTGTTTCAGTTATGGTAAAAGTGTTTTGCATCTTGTTAATTTGTTTTCTAAAATGTTAATTTGTTTTCTAAAATGTAAATTTGTTTTCTAAAATGTTATTTTGTTTTCCAAAATGTAAATTTGTTTTCTAAAATGTAAATTTGTTTTGAGCTTTGTAAAAGTGTTTTGCATCTTGTTAATTTGTTTTTGTTAATGTTAAAGTTTTTTTTCCTTGGTAAAAGTGTTTTGCTAATGTAATTTTGTTTTATAAAATGTAAATGTGGCCTTTTTGGAGACCCTGGATGGAGCCTTGTATGGGGCTCCTGAGGGGGACTCTGTAGTCTTGCTGGGGGACTTCAACGCACATGTGGGCAATGATGGAGACACCTGGAGAGGCGTGATTGGGAGGAACGGCCTCCCCGATCTGAACCCGAGTGGTGGCTTGTTATTGGACTTCTGTGCTAGTCATGGAATGGCCATAACGAACACCATGTTCGAACATAAGGATGCTCACAAGTGTACCTGGTACCAGAGCACCCTAGGCAGAAGGTCGATGATCGATTTTGTTATCGTATCATCGGACCTGAGGCCATATGTTTTGGACACTCGGATGAAGAGGGGGGCAGAGCTGTCAACTGATCACCATCTGGTGGTGAGTTGGGTCAGGTGGCGGGGGAAGCCTCTGGACAGACCTGGTAAGCCCAAGCGTGTAGTGCGGGTGAACTGGGAACGTCTGGAGGAGTCCCCGGTCCGGGAGGCCTTCAACTCACACCTCCGGCGGGGCTTCTCTGGCATCCCTGTGGAGGCTGGGGGCATTGAACCGGAGTGGGCGATGTTCAAAGCCTCCATTGCTAAAGCTGCGTCTGAGAGTTGTGGTCTCAAAGTCTTAGGTGCCTCAAGGGGCGGTAACCCTCGAACATCCTGGTGGACACCGGTGGTCAGGGGAGCCGTCCGATTGAAGAAGGAGGGCTTCCGGGACATGCTGTCCCGGGCGACTCCAAAGCAGCGGGTGTGGGAGGAGTTCGGAGAAACCATGGAGAAGGACTTTCGGCTGGCGCCAAAGCGGTTCGGGAAGACCATCCGACACCTCAGGAGGGGAAAGCAGGGAACCATTCAAGCTGTATTCAGTAAGGATGGGACGTTGTTGACCTCAACTGACAAGGTGATTGGGAGGTGGAAGGAGCACTTTGAGGAACTCCTGAACCCGACAAACCCACCCTACATAGTAGAGACAGGGCTGGAGGATGATGGGGGATCAGCATCAATCTCCCTGGCGGAGGTCACTGAGGTAGTCAAACAACTCCACAGTGGCAAAGCCCCAGGGGTTGATGAGATCCGCCCAGAAATAATGAAGGCTCTGGGTGTTGAGGGACTGTCATGGACGACACGTCTTATCAACATTGCGTGGAAGTCGGGGACAGTACCTAAGGAGTGGCAGACCGGGGTGGTGGTTCCCCTGTTCAAAAAGGGGGACCGGAGAGTGTGTGCCAACTACAGAGGCATCACATTACTCAGCCTCCCCGGGAAAGTATACTCCAGGGTGCTGGAAGGAGGGTTCGACCGATAATCGAACCTCGGATTGAGGAGGAACAATGCGGTTTCCGGCCTGGTCGTGGAACAACGGACCAGCTTTTTACCCTAGCGAGGATCTTTGAGGGGGCCTGGGAGTATGCCAATCCGGTCTACACGTGTTTTGTGGATTTGGAGAAGGTGTATGATCGGGTTCCCCGGGAGATACTGTGGGAGGTGCTGCGAGAGTATGGGGTGAGCGGGTCTCTACTCAGAGTCATCCAATCTCTGTACTCCCAAAGCGAGAGCTGTGTCCGGGTCTGCGGCAGTAAGTCGGACTCGTTTCCGGTGAGGGTTGGCCTCCTCCAAGGCTGCGCTTTGTCACCTATCCTGTTTGTGGTATTCATGGACAGGATCTCACGGCGTAGCCGCGGGGGAGGGGGGCTGCGGGTTGGTGGGCAGAGGATTGCATCACTGCTTTTTGGAGATGATGTGGTCCTGATGGCATCATCAGTCTGCGACCTGCAGCACTCATTGGATCGGTTCGCAGCCGAGTGTGAAGCGGCTGGGATGAGGATCAGCACCTCCAAATCTGAGGCCATGGTTCTCAGCAGGAAACCGATGGATTGTCTACTCCAGGTAGGGAATGAGTCTTTACCTCAAGTGAAGGAGTTCAAGTATCTCGGGTCTTGTTCTCGAGTGAGGGTAAAATGGAACGAGAGATGGGCCGGAGAATTGGAGCAGCGGGTGCGGTGTTGCAGTCGCTCTATCGCACCGTTGTGACGAAGAGAGAGCTGAGCCAGAAGGCAAAGCTCTCAATCTACCGGTCTATCTTCATTCCTACTCTCACCTATGGTCATGAAGGGTGGGTCATGACCGAAAGAACGAGATCGCGGATACAAGCGGCGGAAATGAGTTTCCTCCGGAGGGTGGCTGGCATCTCCCTTAGGGATAGGGTGAGAAGTTCAGCCATTCGTGAGGGACTCGGAGTAGAGCCGCTGCTTCTTTGCGTAGAAAGGAGCCAGTTGAGGTGGTTCGGGCATCTAGTAAGGATGCCACCTGGCCGCCTCTCTAGGGAGGTGTTCCAGGCACGTCCAGCTGGGCGGAGGCCGCGGGGCAGACCTAGGACCAGGCGGAGGGATTATATCTCCACACTGGCCTGGGAACGCCTTGGAATCCCCCAGTCAGAGCTGGTTAATGTGGCCCGGGAAAGGGAAGTTTGGGATGCCCTGCTTGAACTGCTACCTCCGCGACCCGACCCCGGACAAAGCGGATGACGATGATGATGAAATGTAAATTTGTCTCAAGCTTTGTTAAAGTGTTTCACACTTTGTAATTGTCGATTGCACTTCTCAGCCACCGTACTTGCCGCTTTGTAGAAGTAAATAAAATAGAGCGGTGTCTGATTTTGTCCCTCGGATTCCGAACAGCAAGCGGTGTTTTTTTGTTGTTTTTTTCTTCAATGGTCTGACTCTGCAATAGCAGTTTACGCTTCCCAAAAGCATATGTGTGAATGCGTGAGAAATATGAGGTGTCGCGTGAGAGCATGCGAGGAGGGTTATTTGCGTGACTCTAACGCTCAATGTAGCCCTGATAGACTCTGCCATGGTGTTTCAGTCTGTAGCCTGATAGATTCTCGTTATAGCGTGGATGACTCGAGGGGTTTCTTTCTAAATCACAACAAACTTGTCAAACTTTTAACTATATAGGCCTACAGATAGGATATATTTAGACCTATTTCCCAATGAGAATAAATGCATTTTGATAAATTTTTAATACATTTTAAAAATGTAAAAACAAAAATCTCATGAATGTTAACAGAGAACAAACACGATTAGAAGAGCCGCACAGGAGCAGGCAAAGAGTCGCATGCAGCTCGAGAGCCGCAGGTTCGCAACTCCTGCCGCTAAGCCATGTCAGTTTGTGAAGAGTATTCCATATATGGAATCTGTAGCACAAGGAGGCTTTGTGACTGCACAAGGAGGCTTTGTGACCACATGTGGTTTTCGTTATACTGTATGGCTAAAGTCAATATATGGAATCTGTAGCACAAGGAGGCTTTGTGACTGCACAAGGAGGCTTTGTGACCACATGTGGTTTTCGTTATACTGTATGGCTAAAGTCAATATATGGAATCTGTAGCTCGAGAAGACCTGGTGACAGCATGTGTTTTTCTGGCAATACGATACTGTTTGGCTTGGGATAAAAGGGGAAGAGAGGGGAGAGAAAGTAGGTTTTTGGGAGGTTGTTTTTGAGAGGAGTTTTTTGGGAACGGAGTGAATGGAAGGTCTTGCAAGATTTTCATGTCTGTCTTGTATTGTCAAATAAAGTCACCTTTTCCAAGCCAAAAACATTGCCTCTGAATTCCTGCAAACATCGGGGTAAGTGTTATTTTAATTAGGAGCAAAATACACTACACTTGCAAGCTTATTAAGACAAGAGACATGGTGTGCGTGCATGTAGCTAAGAGATCAGTTCGCGTCTTATTTTCTTATTATTTCTAAAAAGTGTTTTGCCCCCATGCATTGAAATGAATACAGAGCGCAGTACATGTTCCATCTGGTGGTTGTTCGCTCATCGTTCAGTCTTGTTAAATATAAACTTATCTGGAGCAAGTTATATAATAGGTGTTTACAGTAGCCCTATTAATTAAATAATTTGCGTTTTGGAACATGAGATAGGTAAACCGTATAGATATTTAGCTAAACTTGACCAACGTTACTTATATTAAACGGAACGCTTAGGGTCTGTGTAGGCCTTCCTAAGTTTCAGTTGATTTTCCTTTACAGTTCAGCGAGACAATTCAGCATTTCGGGTCATTGTACAGTTCCTACATTCTAAATGTGTTGAACTTTACATAAGGATCTTGAGTTGTGTTAGTTGTTTTCCTTTTTCAATGTTGTGTTTTAACTTCACCGAAGAGGCGTAGCTGAGTCGCGACTGCCCAGAGGCCTATACTATGAAGCGAGGTAACTGGCTTACCCAGGTAAGTTCGGGAGTAACTTTGTGACACCGGGGCTAACCTCCAGATTAACCCATACTATAAAAGGTGGGTAAGTTTTACCCAAGGTACAGTATGTTGTCATAGCATTAAATGTGACATCACTAAATGTAAAAATATCAAAATATCTATTGTATTGAAAAGCAGTTCAAATAAAATATATATTCTGCCAGCTAACCCATTTTGGTCTAGTATTACAGAAACTGCCACAAAATTCAAAGGAGCTCAGCTCTTTCTTTAGCTAGAGGGAGCAGCTGATTGCCATTAACGTTAGTGATTCAGCTAGCGAAACTTATCAGAAATAACTACCACTACAAATAAAGACTTTGTGACAAAATTGTTTCGTCAGTGACATGATAGAAAATGTTTTATCATAAATATAACTTCTCTAACCTTGAAAAATAGCCTCAGATTTCAAACCGAAGGTCGTAGTCGTAAATCAAATATAGACATTTTCCTCCACGGAAACCTTTAACTTCCCGGTAGAAACTTGAAGTATGTATAAACGTACGTGATTGGCTGAAAGGGAAAGTCATATCTGATTGACTGCAAAACTTCCCCATTTGAAAAAGATTTAGTCATGAGTTGAACTGTGGCAAGAAGCTCTTAAAAATCCACACACGAATGCAATGTAATCCACAAGTGTTAGGCACTTCACAAATGCAGATTCGGCAGGTTTCTAATAAATGTAACAGCTTTGAGATTTTTTTTTACATTTGTTTAATCCTAAACATATTTGTGGGAACTATGTAATTTATATATAAATCTCAAAATACATTTGTGAATCGTTATACATTTATTTGTGAACCATGCAATTTAAATATTAATCAGGAAATACATTTGTGAATTGAACTGCATTTATTTGTGATAATTGATAGCGATCTAATTCCATACTAAACTGCTCCGAGCAGTTTATGTTCATGGTTAACTCGATGTTAAGTGCTCTATAACGCTGAAGTCGGGAAAATTGCGCTGTGTACGGCATTGTAAAACTACTGGAGTGGACACAAATATAGTTTTTGTTGGCAGTCGTTTAGATCATTCAAAATTAACACTTGGTTTTACAACATATAGCGTAAGTGTTAATAGACTATATAGGCTATAAGGCTCTTGGCAACTCAAAGTTAGCGTCCAAAAAGTGTATTTTCTAACTAGAAAATCCTTTACTTTCACAGTTAATAAAAAAGTATCACAGCCTATAGGCCTATAATCTCAAATGCTCTTTCCACTGTGGTTGCAGCTGATATGATCGTTACAATGTCATTGCATTCATACAGCCTATGCTGACTAGGTCATGCTTCTTTCACTTAAGAAATAGTAGAAAACTAAGATATGCAGTTTCAAATGTAGAATTAGAGATGATTATACATGCCTTCATTTCATCTCTCATCAACTATTGTAATGCACTTTTCTCCTCGCTTAACAAGTCTGCCCTGAATCATCTGCAGACAATTCAGAATGCTGCTGCAAGACTACTTACTAGGTCAAATAGACGGTTTTACATCACCCCTATACTCAAAACTCTTCACTGGCTCCCTGTTGCGTATAGGATCCAGTTTAAAATTCTCACTTTAACTTACAGAGCATTGCACGGGCAGGCTCCTGCGTATGTGGCCGATCTACTTCATCCACACTCATCAGCTCGCTCTCTTAGGTCAAACAAGCTACTTTTATTGTCTGTCCCTGGCACACGCCTAAAGACGCGTGGTGATCGAGCTTTTGAGGCTGTAGCACCTAATCTGTGGAATACTCAATTTTACACAATTTTAAGGTCTGTTGTTTCTGTGGATTCTTTTAAAAGCCAGCTAAAGACTTATCTGTTTAGGGTTGGGTTAGGGTTAGGCATCCCTGAAACGGACCGTTCTGAGATTTTAGTTGTTGTTGACTCAATTATCAGATTTGTGAAACTGCCGGGTGCTATTACATACTGTCTCAGGAGGCAAGACAATTTATTGAATTAATTCCTGCTCTCCTCGACATCCATCCCTCTGTCCATACTCTGAGTGCACACAGGCACAAATTATGTCATGTCCAGACAATCCATGAAGCTGCAATATGAAGTTTTAGTCTCTGGCTTTCACAGTTGAAAGCCTAGGAAGGAGATGCATCCTGTCTGGTCCCACTCCCACCATGTCCAAGGGCTCTGAACATTTTAGCCGTCTTTTTAATCTTATCGTATGGTTGCAAAATTTGACTATTGCCACTGGTCTTGGTTTTATTGGTCACTTTGATTATTTCTGGATGGGGCGGGACTTGTTTAAATATGATGGTCTGCATCTTAATAGGAAAGGAACAGGGAAATTGACTGATAATTTTATTGCTTTTAGTCTCGATTGATGGTTTCCCCAGCATGACCCCACACTGCATCCTACCCCGGTACATCTCACCTCGGTTCCAGAACATGCAGGTCCTGCTGGTGCTGGTTTTGTGTCCCCCACCAATTCATCCATTCCTGTTAGGATCAATGCTAGGCAGCGGACAACAGCCTTATCTTCGCATCGTCCCATTAGAAACAATTTCATCACAGCTAAAACCACCTCTTCTATCCCTGCTTTTGAGTCAGCTAATTTCTACCAACTGAATGTGAGATCATTGGCAAATAAATAATTTTTCTGCCAGGATTGTATAATAACCTACAATATATACTTTTTTTGTGATCACAGAGTCCTGTATAAATCCCGATGAATGTGCCCCTCTCATTGAGTAGTGCCCCCCAGATTATCTATTTTTCCATCAGCCCAGAATGATGGGACAAGGGGGGTGGGGGGGGGTGAGGGGGTGGATATCACTTCGTAAAGAGGGGTGTGTGTGTGACGCCCATCCCACTGACTGGGTGACTGCAGTGTTCTGGGCTGCCAGGTGGTGGGGTGGTCGTTACCCGTAACGAGGCACACCTGTGGACCCAGCCTGAGAGACAGTAGAAGTTTGCCTGGAATCAGTCTCTCTGCTGGCTCTTCATGGGATGTGACACCAGTGTTGATTGTGCAGAGGTTTTTGTCCAGACTACAAAAAATATTAATTACTTACGCTGCGTGTGGTCTCCCCTATCTTTGTTACGGCCTTTGAGCCATGGGATCATAACAAGAGTCTTAGTTTTATGTTAAAGAATGAGCTGTCCATTCTTTGTGTTTAAATCTACAGACCCCCTAAACTTACAACTGATTTTATTCAAGATTTCTCAGAATTTTTATCTATCATTATGTCACAGTATGAAAGAATTCTTATTGCTGGTGATTTTAATATCCGTGTTTGGTGTCCTTCTTCCTCTTCGCTTGCTTTTAATTTCAGTAAACTTTTAGATTCATTTAATCTGACACAACATGGAAAGCTCCCATGTCATGACAAAGGGCACACACTTGACCTTGTGCTCTCTTTTGAAAATGTGAACTTCGTTAATTTTGCTGTCTCAGATCACAGAGCAGTGCTTTTCCAGACTCCTCTCCTCTCTGCCGACCCCCAAACCTCTCCTCTCTGTTTCTCGCCTCTGCCAAGCCTTATCTTCGCATCGTCCCATTAGAAACATTCTCATCACAGCTAAAACCACCTCTTCTATCCCTGCTTTTGAGTCAGCTTATTTCTGCCTACTGAATGTGAGATCATGGGCAAATAAATCATTTTTCTGCCAGGATTTTATCATAACCAACAATATAGACTTTTTTGTGATCACAGAGTCCTGGATAAATCCTGATGAATGTGCCCCGCTCATTGAGTAGTGCCCCCCAGATTATCTATTTTACTGTTAAGAACTCTTAACAGCAATAAGAACTCTTTCATCCTGTGACATAATGATAGATAAAAATTCAGAGAAATCTTGAATCTCCACAAATACATTTTTTAATTCTGGTGCTCCACATGCCTTCTCTGTAGATAAGCTTGTCAGTTATTTTCATAGCACTTCCACAAATATCCTAGATTTTGTAGCCCCAGTGAAATGTAAGAAGAAAAAAGCATTCCTCTCTGCCCTGGTTGAATGAAGACTTAAGGGTTTCAATAAGACAATGCAGGAAGGCAGAGAGGAAATGGAAAAAGGATAAACTCAGTGTCTCCCTTGCTTCTTTAAAAAATCTTATGTTCAGCTACCAGTGTAAAGTCAAAGAAGCAAGGAACACCTACTTTTCTGAGCTGATTTCCAAACAGGGTCATAATCCCAGAATCCTATTTTAAACGTTAAATACAGTCATTAAAACCCCGATTTCCCAGGCATTTGAATCATCATCTGTGAAGTGTGAAGAATAGGGATATCTCTCAGCTTAATAAAGAACTTTTTTTTTTTTTTTTTTTTAAATATCTGGCCGTGCCCAGAGCGGATATAGAGGGGAGGGGGGTGGCTCTGAGATGTCATTGCTCACCGTTAAGCCTTCTGGAGGTGTCGTGGGCTCAAATTAACGAAACATACGTGATGGAGGGTGCCCACTTGAAAACCCCAATGACATATCTGCTCTCAACCCAAGTCCATTCTAAAATATTGTCTTTTGAAGTGCTCATCTTGGAGTATGGCATAATGGATATTATAACATCATATCCTGCGTATATTGAAATGTCCCATCCAGATGGTTTTCTGGTGACTGTTGTAAATAGAATAACTGACAACAAGGGAAAGTCCTTGTGATAGATTGGAGAGACAGCTGACTGGAGGGAATAGACCCCAATGGAGCAGACATGGGCTAGCAACTCATGTCTGCAGCACTAAACACTGTTCTGTGGACTGAGTGCACCCGCAAAAAGCTACTAACAAAACTAAAGGGAAAATACCACTAGAGTCTGCGAGAGCGGGGGCGGAAGATACTCACATACTGATAACACGGTTTTGACCCTAAGCAACGCAACGACTATGAGCACGAGAAGCACTTCAGAAACCAATGCAATCATAGGTAAAAGTCACCAGATTTGCGCTTGTGGCTGGGAAAAGGTAACAACTGTAAGGGGCCTGAGGATACACCAAAGTACAAAGGGTGCCTAAGTAGGAAGAAGCAGGAGCATCGCATTGACCTGTACTTTTTAAGAAGTCAAACAAGTAAGTCGAATGAAGGCCAGTGGCTGGACACAAACCAAAGTCCGCAGGCCATCAACAACTCCAGCACTGAGGCGGCACAGACAAGCATCAAAAGACAAGGGGATAAGGTGGTAGAGCCCAATCAGGCTAGTAAAAGAAAGAAGGCTATTAAAAAAGCAATGGAAAAATGTGTCTGAATCAGTAAAGGCAGGCATTAAAGCTTGCAGGACAGCTTAAAAAAACGGTTGTCAACATTTAGGAGAGCCGAGAACCTATGAAGAAACCGAAAGAAGAAAGAACAAGCAAGGAGTCAATTCTACAAAGACCCCTTCAAGTTGTCTAAGTCCTTGTTCAACAAAGCAAAAGACGGAACGCTTAAAAAAACCCAACAGGAACTGGAGTCCCACCTAAAGGAAACTCACACAGATGAGAAAATGCATGAGGAATTCACAGTTCCCGCAGATATTCCACCAATTGACAACCCAGTAGAGCAAATGGACACCAGCCCTCCAAAATGGAAAGAGGTGGAAATTGCAGTCAGACGTGCAAGAGCAGCATCGGCACCAGGACCTAATGGAGTACCTTACAGACTGTACAAAAATGCACCTGATGTCCTACGTTTCCTTTGGAAACTACTGAAGCTAGCATGGGAAAAACAAATTATTCCCAGATCGTGGCATCGAGCCAGACGAGTACTGCTTCCAAAAGAGAGATTCTAGTGACATTAGTGAGTTTAGACCAATTTGCTTGCTTAATGTGGAGGGGAAAATATTTTTTAGCGTAGTAGCACAAAGGCTGAGCAAATACTTTACAAAGAACAAGTTAATAGATACCTCCGTACAGAAAACAGGCATTTCAGGCTTCTCCGGGTGTCTGGAGCACACTATCATAATTTGGCACCAAATTAAATTGGCAAAACGTGAGGACCTTCATGTAATTTTCCTGGACTTGGCAAACGCATTTGGGTCAGTGCCCCACAAGCTTTTGTGGTCTGCATTTGAGTTTTTTAAGGTACCAAATGCAATTTTAAATCTAGTTAAGGCATACTTTCAGGACATTCAATTGTGTTTTGATGCACCAACATTTGCCACCGAATGGCAACGTCTGGAGATTGGCATCAAGGCTGGATGTACAATCTCACCCTTGGCATTTACTATGGCCATGGAAGTAATAATCTGAGCATTAAAATGGGTCGTTGGTGGGCAAAAGTTAAGGGCAGGATTACGCCTCCCTCCCATTTGTGCATATATGGATGATATAACAATATTGACGACAATTGCTCCGTGTACTAAAAGACTGCTAAGCAAACTTAATGATAACCTTAAATGGGCTAGAATGAAAGTAAAACCAAGCAAATCCAGAAGCATATCAGTTGTTAAGGGAAAATTATGCAACAAAATTTTCTTCATAGATGAGGATCCAATTCCAACCGTGATCGAAAAGCCTGTCAAAAGTCTCGGAAAATGGTTCAATGCTACCCTTAAAGACTCTGAGCAGGTGGAGAAATTAATGTCGGCCAACATCTGAGAGCAATATCAACCAAACTACTTAAATAGAATAGAATTGAACAGAGGCCTAGAGAGCATTGAGAAGTTAGGGTTGCCAGGAAAGCTAAAACTATGGTGCCTACAGTTTGGACTTCTACCCCGGCTCATGTGGCCACTGACAGTGTATGATATACCCATCACTAAATTGAAAAGCTAGAAATAAAAGTCAGCTTCTATGCTAGGAAATGGTTAGGGGTGCCACGGTGTCTTAGAAGCCTGGCTCTTTACGGAAAAGGAGCTCTGGAGCTGCCGCTTACCGGGTTTACAGAGGAATTTAACTGCACTAAAGATAGATTAGAAATGACACTTATGGAATCCCGAGATAGTATAGTAAGAAAAGCGGCACCCACATTAGCAACAGGACTGAAATGGAATCCAAAAGAGGCAGAACTGCAAGCAAAAGCAGCCCTTAAACATACGGAAATAGTACGGCAAGTACAACATGGACGAGGAGGATTTGAACTTGGCACAAGTAAACAGAGATGGTCAAAAGCAACCCCTTTGGAACAATGCAAATTAGTCATAGAACAGATACGTAAGCCAGAGGAAGCATTAAGGAGTGCTAAAACGGTCTCACAAGCCAAACAAGGGCGATGGATGAACTGGGAAAGTGTAGAGCAGAGGAAAATTACCTAGAAGGACTTGTGGGGAATGGAATCCACAAGAACTCGCTTCATTGTTAGGGCAACCTACGATGTACTGCCAACACCGACAAATCTTAGCCAATGGGTAGGTGAGGATCCAACTTGCCCCCTCTGTGGCGGGACGGCTAATCTCAAACACATAATGGCTGAGTGCAGGACAAACCTTACTTAAGGAAGATACACCTGGCGCCACAATCAAGTACTAAAATGCTTGGTGGAAGCAATAGAGCATAGGCGCTCAACAGTTAATGCCCTGCCAATTGGAGCAGAGGGCGACATGCACCACATTCGCTTTGTCAGGGAGGGAGTTCCGGGAAAGAAGAGTTATAGGGCTTAACAAAACTCAGGGCAGCTGAGGTGAGCATGTGATTGGAAAATGCTTGCTGATGTCGGCCAACATCTGAGAGTCCCATCAGAGATTGCAACAACGAATTTAAGACCAGATTTATTACTCTGGTCCAACACACAGCAAATTGTTTAATTTATAGAGCTAACAGTCCCGTAGGAAGAAGCAACAGACGAGGTATACGAAAGGAAGAAACTATGCTATAGTGAATTAGCAACTGAGGCAGAACAGCGAGGTTGGAGAACAAAGGTGTGTCCTGTGGAAGTTGGATTCCGTGGATTTGTGGCAATATCAACCAAACTACTTAAGGAGTTGGGGATCTGCGGCAAAGAATTGCGCCAAACCATGAAAGCTATATCAGATATAGCAGAAAGAAGTAGCCAGTGGCTGTGGCTGAAAAGGAACGATCCTAAATGGGCACAAAAGTAAAGAACTTCATGTTGAAAAACCATAAAAAGTGGTTTAATCTCAGGACCAAGATATAAAAGGTAAGTCTTTCCTGCAGAGCGTCATTTTTCAGGCCTGCAGGAACAAAGTAGGGAAAGATTATCTTCTTTTCAGGTGGTAAGTATCCCTGCAGAGTTGGCAGAAAGTGCCTGCAGGAATAGGGAATTGGCATAGGTATAGGGAAATCTGCAGAGCGTCATATATTAAGCTTGCAGTAACAGAGTAAGGAAATGTTATCTTCTTTTCAGGTGGTAAGTATCCCTGCAGAGTTGGCTTTAAAAGCCTGCAGGAATAGGTAATAGGGATAGGCATAGGGATATCTCTCAGCTTAATAAAGAACTTTTTTTTGTTTTTTAAATATCTGGCCGTGCCGAGAGCGGATATAGAGGGGGGGGTGGCTCTGAGACGTCATTGCTCACCATTAAGCCTTCTGGAGGTGTCGTGGGCTCAAATTAACGAAACATCCGTGATGGAGGGTGCCCACTTGATAACCCCAATGACATATGCTCTCAACCCAAGTCCATTCTAAAATATTGTCTTTTGAAGTGCTCATCTTGGAGTATGGCATAATGGATATTATAACATCATACACTGTGTGTATTGAAATGTAATAAAATAGAAGATATTAGGCAGCATTTTAACACTGACTGTATAGAGCCTGATTTTAACACCTGCCCAGTCTCATCATTAACGCACTTCAGTGAAATCTCTCTGTCAACTCTGGAACGCACTGTTGCACTTTCAAAATCACCCTCTTGCCCCTCTGACTGTATTCCCACTTGGTTTTTAAAAGCTGTATTTCAGACGATTGGTCCCAAGATTACCATCACAAACTGCTCCCTCGCTACTATCATCTTCCCCTCTTTTTTTAACATGCCATTGTGTACCCCCTTTTAAAGAAGCCATCTCTTGATCCCTCTATTTTAAGCGATTTTAGACCCATCCATAAACTGCCATTTTTATCAAAGATTTTAGAAAAGGTTGTCGCCACTCAACTAATTTCTTTAATGAATAACATTCACATTATTGAAAAATTCCAATCTGGCTTCCGTGCCCTACACGGTACTGAGACTGCTCTGGTCAAGGTCACCAATGATTTACTGCTTGCAGCTGACTCAGGCCAGTACTCAATTTGAATCCTCCTTAACCTCAGTTCAGCCTTTGACACAGTGGACCATGATGTTTTAATCAACCATCTGAAAAATTATGTTGGTATCAATGATGTGGCTCTGGATTGGCTTGTCTCTTATTTGTCAGACAGGTCCTTCTCTTTAGCACTTGGAGATTTCTCCTCCTTTTGTGCTCCTCTTTCTTGTGGGGTCCCCCAAGGATCGATTCTGGCCCCCCTCTTATTAACTATCTATCTAGTACCGCTAGGGAAAATCATACGTAGACACAATATCGATTTCCATTGCTATGCGGATGACACCCAATTGTATGTACCGTTAAAACCTGGCTGCACCGATGTTTCCCATATTTTGTAATGCTTTGCTGAAATTAAGGAATGTCCAAACTCGAAATCAGAAGTTATCATCATTACCCATAGTTCTAACACCAGTATCATTAACCATCTCTCATCCAATCTACCTTATCAGATAACATCCGTAAGGAGGCCCGCAACCTTGGTGTTATGATTCCGAGTTGTCCTTTGACCTAGGTGGCTAATGGTGTACAATCATGCTTTTGCCAACTAAGACAGCTAAGCAAAATCAGATCATTCCTTTCATCTGCAGATTTAGAGAAGGTCATCCATGCTTTTATTTCCTCCAAACTCAACTATTGCAATGCACTTTATTCTGGAATCAGCAAGCGAAACATCCAAAGATTGCAGTTGGTTCAAAACGCTGCTGCCAGGTTTTTAACGCGGACTAGAAGAAGAGACCACATTACTCCTATCCTTGCAGCCCATTATTTGGTTACTGAGTTTTAAAATTGATTTTAAGATTTTACTGCTAGTGTTCAAAGCCTTGAATGGTTTAGCGCCTGCCTATATCAATGATCTGCTTTTACCATACAAACCCGATCGCTGCATGAGATCCTCCAGCAGGGCCCTTTTATTAGTTCCAAAATCCAAATTCTGCATTAAGGGTGACCAGGCATTTGCTGTTCGAGCCCCTAAGCTTTGGAACTCCTTGCCTAATGATCTCAGGCAGGCCACCTCTGTTTCCTCTTTTAAATCACTTCTTAAAACTCACTATTATCTTAAAGCCTTCTCTTAACCGCCGCCTTTTAAATTTGGTTTTTAGTTTATTTTTAGTTTATTTGAGTTATTTTACCAGATTTTACTGTGTGATTTTAGTGTTTTAATTACATAAATTTTTTTACTGTTAATTTTATTGTTAATTGTTGTTAGGGCAGACCTAGGACCAGGTGGAGGGATTATATCTCCACACTGGCCTGGGAACGCCTTGGAATCCCCCAGTCAGAGCTGGTTAATGTGGCCCGGGAAAGGGAAGTTTGGGATGCCCTACTTGAACTGCTACCTCCGCGACCCGACCCCGGACAAAGCGGATGACGATGATGATGATGATGATGATGATGAATTTTATTGTTAAGTACCTTTGTAACCCTATTTTGAAAGGCGCTATATAAATAAAGTTATTATTATTATTATTTAAATTTGGGAGAGTAAAATTGACCGTAGTTGCAGAAACATGCACATATGACAAGAATACTGTTACGACTTTCCTCTCGGCAATGCGCTGCCCAGATTTAGCCATTCACATTTATTTAAACTAGCCATATCCTGACATTATCAACGTCTTCTGGGGTTAAAAAATACGGAGCATGAGCCATCCATCCATCCATCCATTTTCCGCCGCTTATCCGGGGCCGGGTCGCGGTGGCAGCAGGCTAAGAAGGGTAGTCCAGACGTCCCTATCCCCAGCAATGCTTTCCAGCTCCTCCTGGGGGATCCCGAGGCGTTCCCAGGCCAGATGAGATATATAATCTCTCCAGCGTGTTCTGGGTCTACCCCGGGGTCTCCTACCAGTAGGGCGTGCCCGGAAAACCTCCAACGGAAGGCGCCCAGGAGGCATCCTAATCAGATGCCCGAACCACCTCATCTGGCTCCTTTCGACGCGAAGGAGCAGAGGCTCAACTCCGAGCTCCCTCCGGATGACCGAGCTCCTTACCCTATCCGTAAGGCTGAGCCCAGCCACCCTACGGAGGAAACACATTTCAGCCGCTTGTACTCGCGACCTTATTCTTTTGATCACTACCCAAAGCTCATGACCATAGGTGAGGGTTGGAACGTAGACCGACTGGTAAATCGCCAGCTTCGCCTTTCGGCTCAGCTCCTTCTTCACCACGACGGTCCGGTACAACGCCCACATTACCGCTGATGCTACACCAATCCGCCTGTCAATCTCATGCTCCATTTTTCCCTCACTCGTGAACAAGATCCCGAGATACATGAACTCCCTCGCTTGGGGCAGCAACTCACTCCCAACCCGGAGAGAGCACTCCACTGTTATCCGGCAGAGAACCATGGCCTCAGACTTGGAGGTGCTGACTCTCATCCCGATCGCTTCACACTCAGCTGCAAACCGCTCCAGTGCGTGCTGAAGGTCACAGTCTGAAGAAGCCAACAGAACCACATCATCTGCAAAGAGCAGAGAAGCAATTCTGAGGTCCCCAAACTGAACACACTCCTCTCCCCGGCTACGCCTTGAGATCCTATCCATGAAAATCACAAACAGGATTGGTGACAAGGGGCAGCCCTGGCGGAGTCCAACACCCACTGAAAACGTATTTGACTTTGTGCCGAGTATACGAACACAACTCTCACTCCGGTTATACAGGGACCGAATGGCACGTGGCAGCGGCCCCGGTACCCCATACTCCTGCAGTACCCCCCACAGGACTCCCCGGGGGACATGGTACATGGACAGGAGCATGAGCTTTGGCCAAAATATCTGCTTTTGTTGCCAACCGCACCCTGTTTATGTGAACACGCACAATGTGAACGCGCACAAACTCCATGGAGTTAACACACATCTTAATCACCGTTGTAGTACTGTTTAACACCCATTTGGATAATCAGAGTTTGTCAACTCCGAGTTCCCTCTTTAACCTCAAGTTAGATCAGAGTAGTTTAACCTCCGTTCATAGTATAGGCCCCAGTTTGTCAATCAGCTCTACAAAATACAAAACTGAACAAACGGTGGGTGGAGATTTCAAGCGAAAGGGGAACTGAGTGTATCAAAGTAAAAACTGTCTGTCCTTCCCGTTAACATTTGTATGCCATATTTGAATTTCGTCTAACTTTGCAGTTATCTACAAGCCTAACCACCACCACTAATCAGTGATGACGATCACATATTGAAATCGCAAAGTCATATTCTTCTTTTACTTATTATTAGGTACATTTTTGGCCACCTAACTACGCCACAGTTTTGAATCTATCGATTGCATTCTTGTGCCGACATGTCTGACATAATACCACATCTTTAAAATGACTCTGGACTAACGAGTAGTCTCAGAGAGTCATTCGTTCATTTTGGTTGCGCATGCGCAACAACAGCTGTGTTCGAGTCATTCGTTAATTTCGTTCAGCATAGGCTTACTATAGGAAACAGAAATGAATAGTTCACCCCTCGACTGGGTCTTCGGGTCCGAGTCATTCGTTTAATTTTCACGTGATAGCCTCGGCATAGAAAAGAGAAAAATTTAGTTCGCCATGGTTATGTAGTTACGATTATCGCCTCACTATGATGATGAGGTCCCCTAAAAGCAGCTGCAATATACTACTTTACTGAAACGTGATGTATTGTGTTTAGCCAAAAAATCTTGATATTGATGTTATAGTGGACGATTTGTGCCAATATTAAATAAATAAATAAATAAAAAGTGAAAGGTTGAATGAAAAAATTTAATGTATCACATTTAATTATGTATGTACATATTTAATTATTTATTTATAACTATATATTTCAGTGTTTGATTATTTATTTCCACATTTATTTATTGTCACATTTAATTATTTTGCTCTGCATTTATTTATTTCATGGTAGTTGGTGTTCTGTGCACTGTGAAATAAATAAATATGTCAACTTCATCCATCAATGGCAGTGGGAGGGTCATGAAATGATGCATTTGCTTGGTCGGTCAATTTAAGTCTATTGTTTTTGACTAGTGTTGCTTTGTTGCGGCTTTGAAGTGAATGCTTCTCATGCCATCATGATGGATATACTGACATTGTAGAAATAGTTGGAGCAATGTCCACACTAACTATGACAGCAAACAACTAGGACTCGTAGGAGAGATCGGTAGGCTTACGTTTGTAAACAAAAGCCCTAGCAACACTCTTGGGTGGCGGTAACAATTTTGAGTGAGAGAAGATGCCTTAAGTCTGTTGTGTTTGAGAATGAACCAAAATATTGTCTCCCTGTTGTAGACACTTGACAGTTAGATTTTTAGATCCCATTAAGCAAAAACGCCCAAAGGCAACCATGTTGAAAGCAGTTCGTAAAATGTGTGCTAGTAACATCATTAAGCGGTATTAAGTGGCCAACATTAATGTTTCATTGAAGTTAAACGGCAGTTAGAAGAAATAGGTAGGCTACTTTCCTTGATCTATTATTATCTTGAAATATTCGCTACTACTTCTTTGTAATCTATTTCCTATAGGATTGTCTGACTACTTGTTTCTCCGTTTATCTCTATTGCATTATAGTCTAAACAAAGTGACAAATATTCATATCATTACAAAATTAATCTAGACAGTAATCCCCCCACATATTTTTCTTCTATTTGGGCAACATTTTACAACTATTTTAACGTGCCAGCTCTGCTCATTGTCCTTTCCGCTGCCTGGCCGCAACCAACGCGGTCACAGTTGGGTTGCAAGGTCATGGGCCGGGGCTGATCATCATGATCCCTAATCGTATGCTGAGCGGTCGGGATACAGTATTGGTCATTTCATAAAATGGAATTTCGCCACTGGAATTGAGAAATACTAGACTATATTTTCCCCCGGTGCCCATAAACAACATAATGGAGGGGCACGCGCCGTGTGCAACACTTTATTAATGCATGAGTGTGTTAGCTGGGAACAGTAGGCTATGGTTGTGCATAATTTCAGTGAATGTAATCCGGGGCGCTGCCAGGAATTTGGAGCCCCATGAAAAGATCTCACATCAGGCCCCACCACCCCAGGCCACACCAACTGCGCAATTGCTGTCAGAGGCGTCGTGCCCATTCACACAGAGGGGGGACGTGCCCATTCACACAGAGGGGGGATGGCCCTCTCAATTATTTGCAATCAAATCCATAGTACAGTATTATGCATATTTGCCAGGGCTCAAAATTAGCAATAGCAATAGCATAATCTAGCTAGCCCACTACTTTTTTCACTGCAAATACTGCTTAGTGCCCGTGTCCATTGAACGTGTTTTTTTCCCAGCACCTCTTCACCATCGTAAAAACACCACTAGTGTCTTCCTTTTTCAAACGCGAGTTGCATCTTTTTGAAAATACTTCAACTTTTGCCAAACCGCAGCAGCGCTCGTCAATGTCAAAATGAAATTGATTAAATGCAAGAACAAAAAATTAAACTACACCAATAGATCCACTGAAGAAAAAAATATTTAGCGATCTCAGATTTCTTGGTTGCATAACAACAAAAAGGCATTGGTGAAGTACGCTTCAAAACCGGTAGCAAACTTCTGCCATCACTAAAAAAAGTTGAAAAGAAACTACGCCGACTCAAAGAAATTGGGTGCATTGGGTGCATTGGGTGCATTGGGTGTAACCACACCTCCAGAACCCAATAGACCCATTCAAAGCTTTAAATAACTACCTTTGCAGGTTTTCAACTCTTTCGTAGTCCAATACTTTCTGTGCAATATTTACTGACTGAGCTGACAATAAACCACAATGCAGACATGCATGCAGCATTCTGCATACAGTGGAATTCATTAATGATGCAAGACTGATACCCTCTATAAGAAATGTGCTAAAGGCCATCTTCTACAGTCTAAATGGCATTTTAATGGTAACTCGTTTTGACAATTCTCAGAACATTAATGAATAACCTACTATAAATATAACTTAAACAACAGTACCAGTCAAAAGTGGTGAAGCGAATGGGAAAGTGTCCAAACTTTTGACTGGTACTGTACATTAATAAGAATATTGACTCAAATTACCTACAGTTGCATAGCCTATCACCACTGATAAACCACCAATAAACGACAATATTTCAGTTTGCATCAAAGCCATGGAGACATACAATAATACCTTCAAGTCACATGGCCATGGTAACATTGGCTGTCACTTATACAGACTGAGTCACTCAATGCTTCAAGCATCCAATACAAACCATAGGCTGTTTTTGTTTCATACAATGATCGTTATGTGGATAACAATGTTAATAATTAGTATTTGAATTCTTATCATTGAAAAGGATTTAATCATTTTCCTTTTTTTCTTAATAGTCCAAATCGGACATTCAACACAATGCTGCTCACCTCCTTCTTCACTAGGGACTAGGGCTGGTTTATAGGTGTTTGGGAATGGGGAGACAGGGCTGGTTTAGAGGTGTTTGGGAATGGGGAGACAGGGCTGGTTTAGAGGTGTTTGGGAATGGGGAGACAGGGCTGCTTTATAGGTGTTTGGGAATGGGGAGACAGGGCTGATTTAGAGGTGTTTGGGAATGGGGAGACAGGGCTGGTTTAGAGGTGTTTGGGAATGGGGAGACAGGGCTGCTTTATAGGTGTTTGGGAATGGGGAGACAGGGCTGGTTTAGAGGTGTTTGGGAATGGGGAGACAGGGCTGGTTTAGAGGTGTTTGGGAATGGGAAAATAAAGCTAAATAACCTTTTTTTTTTTAAGTGTAAAATCAATTAGTCTAATTGTCCAGACGGTTATTAATGTATACGTTTACGTTTGGACCGCATATAGAGTTATCTGTCAGTGTTCTAAACTGCATGGGGCTTGTATCTGCCTGGGGCCTGTAGCTGCCTGCGCTCCAGCTCTGCAGCCTTTCCTATAGTAATTCACTGCCACCGGCACCTACAGTGCCTTGCAAAAGTATTCACCCCCCTTGGCTTGTTACTTATTTTGTTATACTACAACCTGTAATTTAAATGTTTTTTTAATCTGAATTTTATGTGATGGATCTGCACAAAATAGTCTAAGTTGGTGAAGTGAAATGAGAAAAAAATATATATTAAAAATTATTTAAAAAAAAAAAATTCTGGAAATTGGCATGTGCATATGTATTCACCCCCTTTGCTATGAAGCCCCTCAAAAGTTCTGGTGCAACCAATTACCTTCAGAAGTAACATAATTAGTGAAATGAAGTCCACCTGTGTGTAATCTAAGTGTCACATGATCTGTCAGTATAAACACACCTTTTCTGAAAGGTCCCAGAGGCTGCAACACCACTAAGCAAGAGGCATCACACCATAAAGACCAAGGAGCTCTCCAAACAAGTCAGGGACAAAGTTGTTGAGAAGTAGTAGTCAGGGTTGGGTTATAAAAAAATATCCAAATCTTTGATGATCCCCCGGAGCACCATCAAATCCATCATCTTCAAATGGAAAGAACATGGTACCACAACAAACCTGCCAAGAGAGGGCCGCACACCAAAACTCACAGACCGGGCAAGGAGGGCATTAATCAGAGAGGCAGCACAGAGACCAAAGGTAACCCTAAAGGAGCTGCAGAGTTCCACAGCAGAGACTGGTGTATCTGCGCATGGGACCACAATGGGCCGTACACTCCATAGAGCTGGGCTTTATGGAAGAGTGGCCAGAAAAAAGCCATTACTTGGTGTTAAAAATAAGTTTTGAGTTTGCCAAAAGGCATGTGGGCGACTCCCCAAATGTATGGAGGAAGGTGCTCTGGTCAGATGAGACTAAAATTTAACTTTTCGGCCACCAAGGAAAACGCTATGTATGGCGCAAACCCAACACATCCCATCACCCCAAGAACACCATCCCCACAGTGAAACATGGTGGTGGCAGCATCATGCAGTGGGGATGTTTTTCAGCAGCAGGGACTGGGAAACTGATTCGAGTCGAGGGAAAGATGGATGGTGCTAAATACAGGGATATTCTTGAGCAAAACCTGTTTCAGTCTGCCTGTGATGAGACTGGGACGGAGGTTCACCTTCCAGCAGGACAATGACCCGAAGCATACTGCTAAAGCGACACTCGAGTGGTTTAAGGGGAAACATTTAAATGTGTTGGAATGGCCTAGTCAAAGCCCAGATCTCAATCCAATTGAGAATCTGTGGTCAGTCTTGAAGATTGCTGTTCACAAGCGGAAACCATCCAACATGAAAGAGCTGGAGCAGTTTTGCCTTGAGGAATGGGCAAAAATCCCAGTGGCAAGATGTGGCAAGCTCATAGAGACTTATCCAAAGCGACTTGCAGCTGTAATTGCCGTAAAAGGTGGCTCTACAAAGTACTGACTTTAGGGGGGTGAATATGTTCTGTGGATAAAATGATGCAAACCTTCAAACAATCCATTCTAATTCCAGGTTGTGAGGCAACAAAACATGAAAAATGCCACGGGGGGTGAATGCTTTTGCAAGGCACTGTAGTATCGTACCTTTGGCGGATTTCGGGGCAGGCAGAACCATTCCATGTAAATAGGGGCAATACAGAAGCTCTCGATTTTAACTTTTTGCCGTTATTTTATTTACAATGTACTAATAAACCTAAGTAAAAGTACCTACTTAGGACTACCTAATATTCTAATAATTTTTGAGGGCCCCTGTAGTTCACAGGCCCTTCGAATCCCCTATCTTTTGCTCATGTCAACGAATAAAATCTGTGGTAAATAAAGTACACCTCTGACATTTAAATAGAAACATTGCTTTCTACACTTATGATGGAAGTTTAATATTGTTCAGTTACCCAATCATCTAATACTATCGTACAAACCCCGACTGCACAACGGGCTTTGTGACAAATTGCTGGTAAAATTGTTAAGACAGTTTTAAATGAAGGGTACAAGGATATTACGTTTCAATTATTTATTTACAATTACACACAGGAAGTCAAGGGTATTCCGAATGGTGCCAAAGAAAAGTAATAATCAAAAAGGGCAAACTGCCTAACCAAAACCTCAAACAATAAACACAGTGGGTGGCCCTATAAACTAGTGCGCTAATACAGGTGTTGCACCATGTACTCCCATGGGTATCTTACCTTTCCCCTTGCTCCTGCAGGAATTAACAAAAATGACAACTGAAACACTGCATAGAGTGCAGGGACAGGGCACAGCTACATTACATGACAAGAAGGACAAACTAACACTGCATAGAGTGCAGGGACAGGGCACAGCTACATTACATGACAAGAAGGACAAACTAACACTGCCGTGTTACAGTGGACTCACTAACATACGGGCAAACTGGGAAAGACAGAGAGGTGCTACAAACGGGTCAACATACAATCACTGACACAAATGGGTTGACAGACAACAAACACCAAACACAGAACAAGCTTTCTCAACAGGGTGACCGAATGACAAATAGAGTGGACAAAGGGTATGCTCAGCTCAAGCTTAGCTCAGCTCAAGCATATCTGCTGACTGGAGTCACAGGTGGAGTATATATAGGACTGGAGTTGACTGCTGATTGGCTGGGGATGATTGATGATGAGGGTTGATTGACAGCAGTTGGACCTGTATGTAGAGTTATAATGAGAAAAGGCAGAAAGAGGGAACACTGACACAATACTAGGACACACACCAGGTGTGTCCGTAATAACTACATGAATGCATCAACTACTGAATACAAAGTGTTTTCTTGCCAAAACGGTGGTGATAATCATTTATCTGGTCATGCAAAAAAAGGGGACACACATAAACCAATGGAAAACGTTAATAACCACAATATGACCTATTGATGCCCCCTAGCCATAATATTTCACCAGCTAGCGAATTAGTTAGCTAGTACCGCATTTTATTTTATTTTATTTTTTGACCGGTGTTATGTATTATTATTTTTGAGCAATGCTGGTAAAAGGATATGTGGTGAAAATTGCGAGTATGGGTAACTGCAATCTTGGAGTAAGGAGAGCTGGGCGTTACAGGAGCGAAGTGGGTGAGCAAAAGGTAGCGCAAATGTAGACACGCGCACACCTGCTTTGTACTTTAGACTTCGCATGCTTTCTCTACCTACCAACGATCATTTAATTTGCTGTAACATGAACAATGGTAAGTTACGCTTGGTTCGAAGTACTATAGAAAAAAATACATGAATGCTTCTTATGTATGACAAATGTTACAAAACTTTTGATATTGTTCAATTGTTTGTCGTGAGATGCTATGTCTTTAGCGTTACTTTTCTTCCATCTTCACATAACGTTATAGATATGAGCTGCCATTTAGTTTGGAACGCTACATTAAACACTTGTTATTTTGGGCATTGCTACAGATTACACGTAGGGCCTAATTCGTTTTTTTACGTAGTCTGAATCATTCAAAGTCAGAGTAGAAAGTGTGTACTGTAGTTCTACCAATACAAGCAGATGTTTTTAAAGGGGACCTATTATGCTTTTGGGGCTTTCCCTTTCCTTTAGTATGTTATACAGCTTTTTGTGCATGTATAAGGTCTGAAAAGTTACAAAGCCCATAGTCCACGCAAAAGAGAGCTACTCTCTTTCACAGAAAACACTACTCCTGAACTGCCTGAAATGCCTTGTATGTAGTCTGGTGTTTCCTTCTGTAACTTATCTACGTCACTAAGTCATACATTTGAATAATGTTTGGCACTCCCTCAACCAGAGCCAGCAAGAGCGGAGGCTGGGTGGTTTCACCATGTCGTGAAAACTCTGTTTTCGTCAGCGTAAAGGCAAGTTCCCTTTGTTTGGCCAGCTGACCAATCAGAGCAGACTTGGCTGGTCGGGAGAAGGGGCCTTAAAGAGACATGAGCTAAAACTGAGCGTTTCAGACAGAGGGTGAACAGAGGTGCTGCAGATTCAGGCAGTTTGAAAAAAATGTATTGTTTATTGAACATTAAAAAGCATAATCCCATTCTAGTAGAACTCCTTAATAAAGGCATGAACCTGAAAATTTGCATGATAGGGCCCCTTTAAATTCTGTATTACCTCTTATTTTATTTTTATTTGAACAGGCATGATGGTAGACTGGAAAAAGATGCCAGCAAGGCTGAAGGAGGTGTTCCCTGTGGAAGATGAGAGTCTTTTAACAAAATTGCATTGGGCAACTCGAAAAGGAAAGAGGGGGAAAGCCTTAGAATTGACTAAACGAAATTTCCAGGCCAGCGCCACGATTGTCAATGGGAATGACAGGGTTTTGGACAGGGCATGGGAAAAATTTTGTAGTTTGTACAAAAAAATTATTTTTTTCAGTGTTCATATATTTTTTAAAGTGTTTGTGAAAGTTGTGTGATATCTATAAACTTAGTTAGGGAAGTTTACCAATCAGTAATATAAGGTGCAATATGGTATTAGAGCTTTAGGCCAGACAGTCCAGTTTCGAAGTTTTGTTTCAAGTTTTGAATGTAAACTGCAAAGTACCCTCCTTTTTGGTGTTATGGAAATGGACACCCTATTTCCTATGCAGACTCAAACTAGGCCTACTGAAAACTATAATCCAGATGTAAATGTCTACAATATAGAAAAATGGCTAGATGTACAGTTCTGTGCAAAAGGTTTAGGCAGGTGTGATGTCTTTAAAGTTAGAAAAAAAAATACATAAAAGGGTACATGTTAATTTTTTTTATTTTTTTTTACAATTCATAAAATACAAAGTGAGGGAAAAGCAAATCTGTATCAAATCAACATTTGGTGTGACCACCCTTCACCTTCAAAACAGCATCCCCTGCCTAAAACTTATGCACAGTACTGTATATTCAGTAATAAATAAAAAAATACACAGGATACAATGTTCCAATATCCATTCCGCCATACTCCAAGATGAGCACATTTCCACAGTAACGTATATTATTGACGTTCAGATGTCGGAAACAGTCACATGGCAATTGCATTATATATGCTAATTTGTTCTTGCAGGCAATATACATGTTTTTAAAATATGTAAAACAGTATGTTTCTGTGTTACACTTTTGCAACAGTCCTACTGTTCAATTTCCTAACACGAAAGAACTTGAACATTGACTGTCTTTGCTGAAACTACATTACTACTACTAACACGAGGCGTGTCAATGATATATGACCTGGGTGCATCTGCCCGTCTCACCACTGTCCCTTTGTGTCCTTCACCCAGACATGGTCACCAGGTATAAGTCTTGATAGATTGTGAGCCCTGTGTCTTTTGTTGGAGTTCCTACTCTGTCTCTTGTTTGGTTCCTCCTTGAGTTTTGTTATGTCAGTCCAGCCCGGGTCAAGGGTTGATGGATTGACTAGAACTGTTGTTCTGATATGCCGACCCATAAGTAGTTCAGCTGGACTGGTCCGTTGGCTAGAGAAGTGGCTCTGTTAAGGCTCCAGTATACCTCAAGCAAAAGCGAAATAGTTCGCTTTCGCCAAGGGTAGGCGAACAAAAAACACCAAAGGAACTATAAGCGGCACTTATTTTGAAAAGTTTGGAATTTTATTTTAAACTATTAATACTTTTGAGAGCAGCTTAACTGAAGAAGTTAAAAAATATGAACACTTTTATAACTCGTTATCACTCGGAATGTTTTGTTGCGATCCGTAACGTTTGGTTCCCCCTGCTGTATTGGGGTGTAAGCTACCGCAAACTCAGATCAGTAGCAAACAAGTATACCATCACAGCCTCAGCGAACAAGTATACCATCACAGCCTCGGCGAACAAGTATACCATCACAGCCTCGGCGAACAAGTATACCATCACAGCCTCAGCAAACAAGTACACCATCACAGCCTCAGCGAACAAGTACACCATCACAGCCTCAGCGAACAAGTATACCATCACAGCCTCAGCTAACAAGTATACCATCACAGCCTCGGCAAACAAGTATACCATCACAGCCTCGGCGAACAAGCCAAAGAGAACCAAGCGAACAGGAAAAGTTCGCTTTCGCTTGAAGTATACTGGAGCCTTAAGCCATGAGTGCTAGGTACGGCTCTTTCCCTTTCTGAAGGAAGCCTTTCACTGCTCTCGCAGCCCGCTCTGCTTCCCCATTGCTCTGAGAATATCTGGGGCTAGAGGTGGTGTGTGTGAATCTCCACTGTTCCGCAAACTGAAACACTCAGAGGAAAACTGGGGGTCATTGTCTGTCATGACCTCGGATGCTATGCCATGCCTGGCAAAAATAGACTTGAAATGTTCCACTACTGCCGCTGAGGTTGTTGATGTGAGTTTAGCCACTTCTATGAACCGCGAGAAGTAGTCTGCCACCAATAGATACTGGCCATCACTCCACTGAAATAAATCAGCACCGACCTTGGCCCATGGCCTGTCTGGAAACTCTGTTGGCAGTAGCGTTTCTTTGAAATTGCTTCTCTCTTTTGCACATGCATCACAATTCTCAACCACTTTCTGAAGCTGTGTGCTCTGTCCCGGCCACCAAACTGACTGTTTGGCATTTTGCTATCCCCTGGTGCCCTACATGCAGTTTCTGTAGGATGTCAGATTGTAGCCCCCTGGGGATAACTAATCTAGACCCTTTTAGCAGCAATCCGTTTTCAACTGTTAATTAGTTCCCCAGCGAACTGCTTATAAGGAAGGGAAACTGGCTATTGTGAATTTGTCTGGCAAGCCCTCAACACAGTACTTTTTCACTCCACTCAGTATTTCATCTCGTGTTTGTTGTTCCTGAATTTCCTGTAGCCTTGTTTTTGTAGCTGGCAAGCTTGACATGACCATGTTTACATGCAGGTTCATTTCCCCCTCTTTCTCCGACTGCTCTCTCTCTCTCTCTCTCGGTGCACTTGACAACCTACCACATTTGAGATGGAGTAACAGAAAGCAATCAGTCTCATCCTAAGTCTCTGGATGCGTAATGGAAGCTTGTCAAGGTTTTTGGACCCTAGTAATGGCACCAAAGGTTTGTGGTCTGTCTCAATGTGGAACGTGATTCCTACCAAGAAGTCTGAGAATCGCTCTCATGATCATGTAATGGCCAAGGCCTCTTTTTCTGTTTGTGCATATCTTTTCTCTGTGTCGGTGAGTGCTCTGGATGCACATGCGACTGGCTTAAGCTAGCCGTCATCCTGCTTTTGGAGTAACACAGGTCCCGGTCCAAACAATGACGCGCCTGCTGAGACGACTATCTCTGCTTTGTGTTGGGGAGCGGTGACCGCGGTGGCGTGCTCAGCTCCTCCCTGATGGTGTTGAACGCTTTCTGTTGGTCATTTCCCCACGTCCACATATTCTGTGTTTTTAACAAGTCCCAGAGAGGCTGAGTCTTTTCCGCTACTGTGGAAGATACTTCCCTAGGTGATTAACCATTCAGAGGAATCTGTTCACTCTTCCCATGTCTGTGGGCTCTTCCATGTTTCTGCGTCTATCTGAAGTTGCTCCGACAGTCTATTGTCACGCAAACCCACAATTAGCCTGTCCCGGATCATTTCATTGTGCAGCTGTCCGTACCCGCAATGTTCATACAAACAATAAAGTGCTGTTATTAAACTATCAACAGTCTCTCCTGGTTCCTATTGTCTTTGGTTGAATTTCGCTCGCTCGAAAATAACAGTCCTCCTGACAACGAAATGTTCATTTAGTTTTTCTTTGACCATGTCATACACTTATACTCATTTGCCTCCTCCGACGATATGTGAAGTGAGATAACTACATCTTCTGCGTCATCCCTCATTGTATACAATAACTTGTTCACCTGATTTTTATCATCACTTAGGCCACTCTTTTGGCTTTGTGAAGTCAAACTTGGGTGGTGGGGGTACTAGAAAATGATCCATAGCCTTGATCCCTGTATCCAGCCGTAAACGTTAGCTTAGCAGGCTTGTTCCCAATAGTTTTGGCTAGTTAGCTTCCTAGCTTAATTTGAAATGTGACCACTAATTGGAATTTCCATGAGTTCTCTCCGGTTATCACTTGCAAAACATCTCTGATGTTTAACTTGTTTGATCAACCGAAGTATTCTGACACCATGTAACACTATGCTAGCCAAACTGCTATTAACTCGGCTAAAGTAATAATGCACTGTAACCAGGACGTGTGCTTTTCAAGCAATGGTTTATTCCACTGCCGTAAAGCTGCCTTCCCCCATATAACCGTACATACAGCGTACATACTGTGTGTTAATTCCATAAAACAATTTATTACTGGTAAAATAGGTAAATGCAGTCATAAAACAATATATTTGAAAGTCAATACATCAGTTTTAAATAAACTGCAAAAATTCTCTTTTTTTCTGTTTAATAGCATCAATTCTGAAACTTGTTAAATTGTTCAACAATGTTCCAGAAATGTTCAGTTAAACTACTAGCTTTTCCAAGCTTGAAACATTTCAACTTAACATCTGGGCGAATCAAATACCCTTATGTGAACGCTGAACCACAAATAATACTTTTGACGTTTTGTTTGCCCGTTAGAAAAGCCATATAGCTCCAAAAGCACAGCTGTCTTGTAGTTGCGTGACTGACTGACTTCAAAGCGCTGCACGTAATGCATGGAGGGGCAAGACAGGTCGGAAGAAGTAGTTCCTATGATACAAAATTACTACAACATATTTTTTTCACTTTAGCATAAATCTAATAGAAATATGATTATAAAAAATTGTCTGTAAAAGCAAACACTTGGTATCGATATTTTTACGTGAGGATCGATTCTCAAAAATATACTTCAAGATTGATAGGATCGATATTTCAGAATTGATGGAACAGAGGGAACGTGAGTGGGGGATTTAAATGGAATGACCCTGCCCTTGCACACTTTCAGCCCAAAATGTCATTGATCGACCGCCAGCTTTTTACAAATCATCGTAAATACCTGCATACTCATTTAAATTAGGCTTGTGCAATCAGCTGTCAGTTTCTAATACATTTTTAATTAATAGATGTTTCAGTTTGCAATATGTATCACGATTATCCAAACTATTATTGCTAGGGGTTTATGATACCTCTCTGGTAACCATCACCTTATCGTGGTGGAGAGGTTTGTGTGTCCCTATGAACCTGGGGGCTGTGTTGTCTGGAACCTTGTGTTCCTGGTAGGGTCTCCCATGGCAAATTGGTCTCGGGCGAGGGGCCGGACTAAGAATGGTTCAAAAACCCTCATGGAAAGAACTATAAGAGAGGATGATACCCGGCCCGGAGGAAGCCCGGGGTTCCCTTCTGGAGCCAGGCCCAGGAGGAGGACCCGTCAGCGAGCGCCTGGTGGCCGGGCTTGCCACGGAGCCCGGCCGGGCATAGCCCGAAAAAGCACCGTGGACAACACCAACATCTTTCCTTCTCCGTCCCGTGGGCTCACCACCCGCGGGAAAAACCAAGGGGGTCGGGTGCGCTGCCAGAAAGGTGGCAGTGAAGGCAGAGGTTTTCGACGGATCGGACTCGGGTGGCAGAGGCTGGCTTTGGGGACGTGGAACGTCACCTCTCTGGGAGGGGAA
>JAPMUY010004662.1:0-2500 GCA_026901105.3 Galaxias olidus
CTGTCCCTGAGAGCAGAGTGAACACAGTCTGTCCTCCCTGGGCAGCCAGGTCTGCCTGTGACGGCCTTTTTCTATGGCCAGGCTGTGCTCACTGAGTCTGGACCTTGTCAATGATTTCTCTGTTTCCTGTCAATAGGAGAGATCAGGTAGTCTGCCATTGTGTGCTGTCTGTTTACTGCCTTATAGCGTTCATCCTTCAATTCAATAAAGATTTATTGTCCCAGGGGCGCGATTCTAGTGCATTATAATACGATCAGTTACAATTACAAGGAGACCTGCCATTGAATGCTGTCTGCTCAGGACCAAATAGATGTAAGGAAATCAATCATCGAATCTTCCCCCCTTCTTTGGTTAAGATAAGAGGAACAGGCCCAAATGGTCCAGGTGAACACTCCCTAGGGGGGCCAGCATGTCTCTCTCACAAAGAATTATAAACCTTGACTTTATTCCAGCAACACACCACTGCAACTCTAAGGATTCATAAACTGGGATTAAAAAATGTATTTCCTGAAGAACATTCAATGACATTATTGGACATTGACAACGAGAAGAAATTGTAATATCAATTGTTTGTATTTCTAATGATTAAGTATTGTGTGTTGTTTTTTAAAGCGAGCTGTCACAGCTAGCGTAGTCGTGTTTGGTATTAAAATGTTCACAATGACGTTTTGTAGGGTTAGCAGACGTTATATAGAACATGTTCCAAGTATATATGTGTAAATAGAAACAAGACGATATGAGGTATACTGGCAATCCTTATCTTATGAAGTGAGAGAATTCACACCTATCCCCATTGGCATGCGGCCAATCAGATGACCCAGGCCCCCATCTGGACATCCCCTTTTCCAAACATCCTATAAATAGCTTTCTGAAACAGGAAGCTATGCTTTTAAACGTCCGAATTTTTACCTGGTGGCCACCGGGTTTTACCATGGATTAAATAATCGCACCCCCTCTTTCCTCGAACCACGCTCCACGGGCAACTCTCAGAACAAAGGAATTAGGCCTGTAGGCCAAAAACCCCCTTGCCACATTTTCGAATTGAACTTTACCATTCCAGAGCAAAGAAAGCTTTGTTCAAACCACGTTCGGGACTTCAACGTTTATTCAATGTTATTCAGTGCTTTTAACCAAATCTACTTGAGTCAGAGAATCCGCTTGGTCACCAAGACTGACCCAGTGCACCTTTGTTCTCACCCCAGGAGGTCACCAGGAGGTCACCAAGACTGACCCAGCTCACCTTTGTTCTCACCCCAGGAGGTCACCAGGAGGTCACCAAGACTGACCCAGCTCACCTTTGTTCTCACCCCAGGAGGTCACCAGGAGGTCACCAGGAGGTCACAAAGACGACCCAGCTCACCTTTGTTCTCACCCCAGGGGGTCACTAAGACGACCCCAAGAGGTCCTCTCACCCCAGGAGGTCACCAGGAGGTCACCAAGACGACCCAGGTGACCTTTGTTCTCACTCCAGGAGGTCAGCGACCACATCAAAGAAAACCCGCATTTTAGGGTTCGGGTTAGGGTTAGGACCAGCAGGAGGAGGAGTTAGGGTTCGGGTTAGGGTTAGGACCAGCAGGAGGAGGGGTTAGGATTAGGGTTAGGGTTAGGGTCAGGACCAGCTGAAGGAGGGGTCAGGGTCAGGGTTAGGGTCAGGACCAGCTAGAGGAGGAGTTAGGTTTAGTGTTAGGGTCAGGACCAGCTGGAGGAGGGGTTAGGGTCAGGGTTAGGGTCAGGACCAGCTGGAGGAGGGGTTAGGGTCAGGGTTAGGGTCAGGACCAGCTGGAGGAGGGGTCAGGGTCAGGGTTAGGGTCAGGACCAGCTGGAGGAGGGGTCAGGGTTAGGGTCAGGACCAGCTAGAGGAGAAGTTAGGGTTAGGGTCAAGGGGGAGGAGAGTGGCTGATTAGAGATGTTTGTAGAGTGGATTTACAGAATCTCTCCAGCTCTCTGTCTCTCCTGTAACCTAACCTAACCCTAACTGAGAGTGAAGACAGAATCTCTCCATCTCTCTCTCTCCTGTAACCTAACCTAACCCTAACTGAGAGTGAGTAAACCTGTGAACCTGGTTAGGGTTAGGGTCAAGGTTAGGGTTAGGGTTAGGGTTAGGCTCAGGGTCAGGGTTAGGGTTAGGGTCAGGGTTAGGGTCAGGGTTTCTATCAGTAATCCTGTGAACCTGGTTAGGGTTAGGGTCAGCGTTAGGGTCAGGGTCATGGTTAGGGTTAGGGTTAGGGTTAGGCTCAGGGTCAGGGTTAGGGTCAGGGTCAGGGTCAGGGTCAGGTTTAGGTTTAGGGTCAGGGTTAGGGTCAGGGTTTCTATCAGTAAACCTGTGAACCTGGTTAGGGTTAGGGTTACGGTCAGGGTTAGGGTCAGGGTCAGGGTTAGGGTTAGGTCCAAATAAATATCAAACGTTTCCATTTGAGGCACGGGCACAAGCTAGAACATATCTCAGAAGATCTTTATAAAATTAAAAAAGGTGTTTGTGTAAAGTAATTAAAAAGCTGTA
>JAPMUY010004662.1:12500-15000 GCA_026901105.3 Galaxias olidus
CATAAGGGAACGATATTCGAATGAAGTACGCTGCGCGCAGGTCGATACTGGTGACTGGAGCGGAACGCGCTGGAGCGGACTACCTCTCAGCACAAGGAGGGGTGGCAGGAGGGAGGGGGGAGGGAGGGGGAATGAGGGAGGTAGAAGGAGAGTGAGAATGATGTCCTAAACAGAAGACGTGCAGATAAGAGATGCTGGTGGAGAGAGAGATTAGGATGGACATTCAGAGGGGGGGGGCGGGGGGGTAGGGAGAGAGACGAAGATGAGGATAGACTGATGAGGGCGAGGGAGGGGGAGAGAGGAGGAGAGATTGAAAGGGGAGAGAGGGGGGTGGAGGGGGAGGGGAAGGGAGGAGATTGGATAGGGAGAGTGGGGGTGGAGAAGGAGGGGGAGAGAGGAGAGAGGAGGAGATTTTGAAAGGGGAGAGAGGAGGAGAGATTAAAAGGGGAGAGAGGGGGAGGGGGAGAGAGGGGGGTGGAGGGGGAGGGGGAGAGAGGAGGAGATTTTGAAAGGGGAGAGGAGGGGAGATTGAAAGGGAGAGAGAGGGGGAAGGGAGGAGAGAGGGGGGTGGAGGGGGAGAGAGGAGGGAGATTGAAAGGGGAGTGAGGGGGAGGGGGAGAGAGGAGGAGATTTTGAAAGGGGAGAGATGGGGAAGGGGAGGAGAGAGGGGGGTGGAGGGGGAGAGAGGAGGGGAGATTGAAAGGGGAGTGAGGGGGAGGGGGAGAGAGGGGGGTGGAGGGGGAGGGGGAGAGAGGAGGAGATTTTGAAAGGGGAGAGAGGGGGAGGGGGAGAGAGGGGGGTTTAGGGGGAGAGAGGGGGGTGGAGGGGAGGGGGAAAGAGGAGGAGATTTTGAAAGAGGAGAGGAGAGGAGAGATTGAAAGGGGAGAGAGGGGGTGGAGGGGGAGAGAGAGGGGGATGGAGAGGGTATGCAGGGACTTAGTGTGCATTTCAGAGGACCTTAGGGAGAAACCATATGCCTTTTCCAAGAAAACATAGTGTCTGTCTCTCTCTCTATGCATGTGTGTGTGTGTGTGTGTGTGTGTGTGTGTGTGTGTGTGTGTGTGTGTGTGTGTGTGTGTGTGTGTGTGTGTGTATCAGAGACAGAGATTAGAGAGAGAGTGGTGGAGAGAGAGAGGGTGGCAGAGGGAGAGAGAGAGAGAGAGAGAGAGAGAGGCAGAGAGAGAGTGGCAGAGGGAGAGAGAGAGAGAGTGGCAGAGAGAAGAGAGAGAGAGAGTGGCAGAGGGAGAGAGAGAGAATGAGAGGGGGGAGAAGGAGAGAGGTAGAGAGAAAGAGAGAGAGAAAGGGATAGACAGAGACAGAGAGAGAGAGAGAGAGAGAGAGAGAGAGAGAGAGAGAGAGAGAGAGTGAGAGAGAGAGAAAATGATAGACAGAGAGAGGAAATACCCTTAACAATTCATGCAGGGCATAACCCTCTGACTATTACAATTCAGAAACGAGCCATAAAAATGTTACAATAATTACAAATATAAAGACCCAAAGTCCTAACATTATAAAGGCCTTCAATACAAATATAGAGACCCAAAGTCCTAGCATTATAAAGGCCTTCAATACAAATATAGAGACCCAAAGTCCTAACATTATAAAGGCCTTCAATACAAATATAGAGACCCAAAGTCCTAACATTATAAAGGCCTTCAATACAAATATAGAGACCCAAAGTCCTAACATTATAAAGGCCTTCAATACAAATATAGAGACCCAAGGTCCTAACATTATAAAGGCCTTCAATACAAATATAGAGACCCAAAGTCCTAACATTATAAAGGCCTTCAATACAAATATAAAGACCCAAAGTCCTAACATTATAAAGGCCTTCAATACAAATATAGAGACCCAAAGTCCTAACATTATAAAGGCCTTCAATACAAATAAAGAGACCCAAAGTCTTAACATTATAAAGGCCTTCAATGCTAAGAGCTGAGCAGTAAAAAGGGTCCCATCATCCAACTGGTCCAGGGGATTCATTCACCCGAGACCACAACGCCTCAGGACCGTCCTCAACCCACATCTTAACATATTAATAAACAAGGACACTAATGATGACATATTAATAAAAAGGACATCGCGTATCACATCAGAAACAATCAACATACGACAGACTGCTCACTTTGCTCCCAGGGGGAACTGGACACAGAGCAGCAGTTTCTTTTCAAAAGAGAGACGTACAAGTTGATTACAGACGCCATCTTCCCTACAAGTCGAGGCATCTGGTCAACATGTTCTGATAGATATAGTAGACTGAGGCTGTGTTTGGAATCGCCTACTATGCATACTTAACACACTCAATTTGACTGAAAATGAGTGGGCAGTATGCCAACAATAGATAGTATGTGAAATTTGAGTATGGAAAAAGTTCCCAGGTGACATACTCAAACTTGGGGAAATGTTGAGTACACGAGAGAGGTTACTAGACGATGCTTCACGCCCCAAAATGCAATTCGGCAATTTCCTTCTAGGTTTGAAAGCGTTACAAAAATGT
>JAPMUY010004662.1:22500-27500 GCA_026901105.3 Galaxias olidus
TGTGTTAATCTCTGATCCTCTACCACCCTGTGTTAATCTCTGATCTGAATGTGGTACCACCCTGTGTTAATCTGAAGACTGATCCTGAATGTGGGACCTCCCTGTGTTAATCTGAAGACTGATCCTGAACGTGGTACCACCCTGTGTTAATCCTGAACGTGGGACCACCCTGTGTTAATCTGAGGAGACTGATCCTGAACGTTGCACCACCCTGTGTTAATCTGAAGACTAAACCTGAACGTGGTACCACCCTGTGTTAATCTGAAGACTGATCCTGAACGTGGTACCACCCTGTGTTAATCCTGAACGTGGGACCACCCTGTGTTAATCTGAGGAGACTGATCCTGAACGTGGCACCACCCTGTGTTAATCTGAAGACTGATCCTGAACGTGGTACCACCCTGTGTTAATCTGAAGACTGATCCTGAATGTGGTACCACCCTGTGTTAATCTGAAGACTGATCCTGAATATGGGACCACCCTGTGTTAATCTGAGGAGACTGATCCTGAACGTGGCACCACCCTGTGTTAATCTGAAGACTGATCCTGAACTGTGGGTTTCACCAACGGACAGGTCAACAACAGGGCAACTGTCCTTTTTTATTCTTTTTAGGGATTTTTCAGTTTTATTTGATAGTACAGTTGAGAGATTAGAGATGACATGCAGCACGGAATGGATTGTAATTTAAATCACTTTTCCTCTAAAGTAAAAAATAAAAGTGGAAAACAAGAACTTTGCTTTTCTGAAAGTTCTGAGGAGAAGCCTCCGTTCAGGAGTTCTAATGTGGACAGCAATGTTCCAGAACACACACACACACACACACACACACACACACACTCGCTGTCACTGGTGGAATACGACTGCAACAAACATTCACAAAACTACACATCAGACCCTTAACAGCCCTCACATGCACACACTCACACACGCACACACACACACACACACACTCACTCTCTCTCTCTCTCACACCACACACACACACACACACACACACACACACACACACACACACACACACACACACACACACTCTGTCTCTCTCTCTCTCTCTTACACACACACACACACACACACACACACACGCACACACACACCAACAATACTCGTCACCACAGCCTAGGGAGTTTTTCAACACAGCTGTCTTGTAATAGGAGCTGTCAATCAGAGGGTTGGCGGATTGAATTAGCCTTATCACTGTGTGTCGTAGAGAGGGAGGGAGGGAGGGAGGGAGGGAGAGAAGAGAGATGGGTAAGGGAGGGAGAGAGAGAGGTTGAGGGAGGGAGAGAGAGGGAAGGAGGGGGAGAGAGAGAGAGAGAGAGAGAGAGAGGGAGGTAGAGAGAGAGAGGGATGGGCTTTAGTCTCAGATAGATAATGGGAGAGGGAGAGAGGGAGGGAGGGAGGGAGAGAGAGAGAGAGAGAGAAAGAGAGAGAGTGAGAGATTGGCTCTAGTCTCAGCTAGCTAATGAGCTGCAGACGTCTGTCGTGCTCAATCACAGGGAGGGACATGCCTAGCCAATGACCCTTGACCCCAGCCTCCTTCACATCAAATTAGCTCTTAATTCCTCACTCCCTCTCTCTTTGTCTCTGTATCTCTCTCTCTCTCTCTCTCTCTCTCTCTTCTTTCTGTCTCTCCATCATTCTCTCTGTCGCTCACACACAGCTCACCCCCAGGCCTGGTCAGGGGTGACCTACAGCAGAATTGTGTGTGTATTCTGTGTGTGAGTGCATTCTGTGTGTGTGTATTCCGTGTGTGTGTGCATTCTGTGTGTGTGTATTCTGTGTGTGACGTTGCGTGTGTGTCTGCTTGTGTGTGCCGTTGTGTGTGTGTTTGCATGTGTGTCTTTACGTGTGTGTCTGCGTGTGCGTGCCATTGCGTGTGTTTCTGCGTGTGCGTGCCATTGCGTGTGTGTCTGCGTGTGCGTGCCGTTGCATGTGTTTGCATGTGCGTGCCGTTTTGGCATGTGTTTGCGTGTGCCATTGTGTGTATGTTTGTATGTATGTGTGTGACGTTGCGTGTGTGTCTGCTTGTGTGTGCCGTTGTGTGTGTGTTTGCATGTGTGTCTTTACGTGTGTGTCTGCGTGTGCGTGCCATTGCGTGTGTTTCTGCGTGTGCGTGCCATTGCGTGTGTGTTTGCGTGTGCGTGCCGTTGCATGTGTTTGCATGTGCGTGCCGTTTTGGCATGTGTTTGCGTGTGCCATTGTGTGTATGTTTGTATGTATGTGTGTGTGCCATTGTGTGTATGTTTGTATGTATGTGTGTGTGCCGTTGTGTGTGTGTTTGCTTGTGCGGACCTTTGCGTGTGTGCATGCTGTTAGCATGTGCTTGTCATTCTGCGTTAAGTCAAGTGTATTTATCAACGATAGATGTAACGTTGATGAGTCTGTCCTAATAGTGAGTCAGTTATGTTATGCTATTAACGTTAAGCTTTCACATCTCACCATCTATAACGTTTACTTGTTCGAATAGTTTTTTTCTCGACACTATTTACCAAGGACAACTTTTCTGAAACATTTTCATTTGTCTGTGTGGCTTCTCGCGTCCACAAAGTGTTTCTCTGCCTCTTTGTGTCTTTGAAGAGTGTGTTTTCAAAAGGAAAGATTGTGTTGGTCTCTCTCTGTCTCTCTGTGTCTTTGTAGTGGTGGTGTTGGTCTCTCTTTCTCTCTGTGTCTTTGTAGTGGTGGTGTTGGTCTCTCTCTGTCTCTCTGTGTCTGTAGTGGTGGTGTTGGTCTCTCTTTCTCTCTGTGTCTTTGTAGAGGTGGTGTTGGTTGTATGTTTGTTGAGAGAGAGATTGTGTTGGTAGTACGTTAATTGAGAGAGAGAGATTTATTTGGTCGTATGTTGGTTGAGAGAAAGAGATAGATTGTGTTGGTCATATGTTGGTTGAGAGAAAGAGATAGATTGTGTTGGTCATATGTTGGTTGAGAGAAAGAGATAGATTGTGTTGGTAGTACGTTAATTGAGAGAAAGAGATTTTTTTGGTCGTATGTTGGTTGAGAGAAGAGATAGATTGTGTTGGTCATATGTTGGTTTCTGTATCTGTCTTTGTTTAGTGTGGTTCAGACAGGAGAGACAGATTGTGTTGATCGTATGTTGGTTGTATGTTGGTCGTATATTGGTCGTATGTTGGTTGTGTGTTGGTCGTATGTTGGTCGTATGTCGGTCGTATGTCGGTCGTATGTCGGTCGTATGTCGGTCGTATGTCGGTCGTATGTCGGTCGTATGTCTGTTGTATGTCTGTTGTATGTTGGTTGTATGTTGGTCGTATGTCGGTCGTATGTTGGTCGTATGTCTGTTGTATGTTGGTTGTATGTTGGTCGTATGTCGGTCGTATGTCGGTCGTATGTTGGTCGTATGTCGGTCGTATGTTGGTCGTATGTCTGTTGTATGTCTGTCGTATGTTGGTTGTATGTTGGTTGTATGTCGGTCGTATGTCGGTCGTATGTTGGTCGTATGTCGGTTGTATGTCTGTTGTATGTTGGTTGTATGTTGGTTGTATGTCTGTCGTATGTTGGTTGTATGTCGGTTGTATGTCTGTTGTATGTTGGTTGTATGTTGGTTGTATGTCTGTCGTATGTTGGTTGTATGTCTGTCGTATGTTGGTCGTATGTCTGTTGTATGTCTGTCGTATGTTGGTTGTATGTCGGTTGTATGTCTGTTGTATGTTGGTTGTATGTCTGTTGTATGTCTGTTGTATGTCGGTCGTATGTTGGTCGTATGTCGGTCGTATGTTGGTCGTATGTCTGTTGTATGTCTGTCGTATGTTGGTTGTATGTTGGTTGTATGTCGGTCGTATGTCGGTCGTATGTTGGTCGTATGTCGGTTGTATGTCTGTTGTATGTTGGTTGTATGTTGGTTGTATGTCTGTCGTATGTTGGTTGTATGTCGGTTGTATGTCTGTTGTATGTTGGTTGTATGTTGGTTGTATGTCTGTCGTATGTTGGTTGTATGTCTGTCGTATGTTGGTCGTATGTCTGTTGTATGTCTGTCGTATGTTGGTTGTATGTCGGTTGTATGTCTGTTGTATGTTGGTTGTATGTTGGTTGTATGTTGGTTGTATGTTGGTCGTATGTCGGTTGTATGTCTGTTGTATGTTGGTCGTATGTTGGTTGTATGTCTGTCGTATGTCGGTCGTATGTCGGTCGTATGTCGGTTGTATGTTGGTTGTATGTTGGTTGTATGTTGGTTGTATGTTGGTCGTATGTTGGTCGTATGTTGGTTGTATGTTGGTTGTATGTTGGTCGTATGTTGGTCGTATGTCGGTTGTATGTCTGTTGTATGTTGGTTGTATGTTGGTCGTATGTCTGTCGTATGTTGGTTGTATGTCGGTTGTATGTCTGTTGTATGTTGGTTGTATGTTGGTTGTATGTCTGTCGTATGTTGGTCGTATGTCTGTTGTATGTCTGTCGTATGTTGGTTGTATGTCGGTTGTATGTCTGTTGTATGTTGGTCGTATGTCGGTTGTATGTCTGTTGTATGTTGGTTGTATGTCTGTTGTATGTCTGTTGTATGTCGGTCGTATGTTGGTCGTATGTTGGTTGTATGTTGGTTGTATGTCTGTTGTATGTCTGTTGTATGTCGGTCGTATGTCGGTCGTATGTCGGTCGTATGTCGGTCGTATGTTGGTTGTGTGTTGGTTGTATGTTGGTCGTATGTTGGTTGTGTGTTGTTTGTATGTTGACATTCCACCTCACAGTCTTATGAAGCCTCGCTGAATGTAACCCAAAGTCATGTGACCAAAAAACATTTTTAGCTGATCCCCTTTTGTGCTCATTATGTTTAGTTAGCAAGCTCTAGGAAAAGTAAATAGGATTAGTTCAAGTGTAAGGGGAGGGAGATGGATGCACTTGTGTGTGTGTGTGTGTGTGTGTGTATGTGCATGCAGATTGTTTTTCTGTGTATGTGTGTGTGCATCCACTTTGTGTGTGATGGAGATTGTTTCTGTGTATGTGTGCGTGTGCTTGCGATGAGATACAGTAGTTTCTTATGTGTGTGTGT
>JAPMUY010004666.1:5000-32565 GCA_026901105.3 Galaxias olidus
GTAATTTACACTTCATGATAAGGCTGGCTCAAGCCGTTTCTGTCCCTTTAATTAAACTGTTCATCACTGAGTTTGTTGAGTTGACCTGAGATGACCCAGAAGACATGACAGAGACCCTGCAGAACAAAGCTAACACCAAGCCTGGTGGCAGACCAGAGAGACAACAGCTAACACCAAGCCTGGTGGCAGACCAGAGAGACAACAGCTAACACCAAGCCTGGTGGCAGACCACAGAGACAACAGCTAACACCAAGCCTGGTGGCAGACCAGAGAGACAACAGCTAACACCAAGCCTGGTGGCAGACCAGAGAGACTACAGCTAAACAAAACTGGTGACAGACCAGAGAGAGAACAGCACAACAATAGCTGGTGACAGACCAGAGACAGCACAACAATAGCTGGCCAGCAGGATAATGTATGGATTGGTTCTATTTAGAACAGAGGAGACATTTAGAATGATGTATACTCTATAAACTGTTTCTATATCTCACCTGGCCTCAAACAGAAGACTCAACATACTCATTCAAAAGTAGGTCTGTGAAGTCCACAAAGCCAACCTGTCGACCACACACACACACACACACACACACACACACACACACACACACACACACACACACACACACACACACACTCTCCATCTTCCCCACTCTTTTTCACACACAGTCAAAAGTCGCTTTATGTGAATAACTATAGTCAGGTGAGAGAGATGAAGATATATATGATAATTTAATGATGCTATGACAGCGCAGGTCATAGAATACCACCCATGTTTCAGCACCATACCCATTAGTTTACATTCACACACACACACACACACACGCACACACACACCGCCTGAAAGGCCTAATGATGGGGCCCGCTATCTTACCTCCATATCTGTCCGAGCTGTAGAATGTGGATGACGGACTGCGCCACCCAGACGAAGAGGGAGAAAGACGCCGACCGTTTTTTACTCCTAGCCCCGGCGCTGCTGATGTTGCTGTTGGTGGTGGTGTTCTTGCTGGCTGTCGACGGTTGTCGTTGAGGTGTGGACGGGGGGTGAGAGGTAACGTCGCCGTGCGAGGCCGACCCGCTCAGTAGCTTGTTCCCGTCCATATGCGAGCAGTTTGCCGCACCAGCGGCTCCTCCGTTGGAGCTGTCCTCGGTGCTGAAATCATGAACGAACCACCGGAAACTAAACACCTGCACCGAGAAAGATCCTAGCACCACAAAAAACAGCGTTAGCCCGAACCACCAATAATCGCGACGGAGATAATAGTCGACAGAGAGCCAAACGTCCGTTCCCACATCGGCAAAATACACCGCCACTGCGGCTATGATCCATAAGCAGTCCCATATTGTATATTTCTGCTGCTGCTGCTGTTGCTGCTCCCGTCCCAGGCGGAGGCAGGTCAAATTCGAACCTCCGCCTCCACAGCATCTCGATTCCCCGTTAACGAAATCGCCGTCCCCTGTCCCCGCCGAATCAGGTTGGGAGCTTGGAACGAGCCCTTGCACCGAGCCCGAATGATCTGAATTCTGCAAAGGCGTGAACGCCACGTCGCTCTTCTTTATCTTTAGAACCCCGTCCGATTTAGCGGCCATTATTGTGGTAGCAGTAGATACCTTTTTTTCCCCTCTCCTCTCTCTCTCTCTCCTCTTTCCTTCTCTCTCTTACCGCCGTCGAGACCGTTCTTTTCTCTCCTTCGGGTTTTTCCTTCTCGTCTTGTGTGCTCGAGACGGCGGAAAGGTTCTGGGCTGGGCGCGATCCTCTTCCGCCTGCGAGGCTTCGGTTAGAGCGCCTCCTGCTCATAACAAAGCGACACTACTGTTCCCCGGTATAGACGACGGCAGTGGAGCCGGAGCCGCTACCAGCCATATGGCTCTCCCGTGGCACACACTTAAAACTATGACATCATTGCTTTGCAACTCTTGCTCCCCTCTCTCTCACTCTCTCTCGCCCTCTCTCTCTCTCTCCCCCTCTCTCAATCCCTTACACCCCTCTTTCTGTCCCTCAAAAATACCACGACGAAAAAAAATATATAGACGAGTCGATTACAGCAGAGATCCACACCATAAAAAACAAACTTAAAATGTGCCCGAGCTAATTATTTCATCACCAAAGGCATTATGGGACATGTAGGCCGAATTACTCCATGTGAAAGGGACGCAGTTTAGTAACGTCTGGTTATATTCCCTGTAAATTAATTAAAGGTCAATATAGCAGCAATGCAAGGGGCCAACCTCTGCATTGGATCACAGGATGAAACCTGAAGAATCACATTCCCCAGCGGTAAGATCTTAGCCCGCTGTCGCTACTATAAATAACCAGCGCCGTGACGCAGCCCTGGCACGTGCTGACGAGTAACATACAGTCGTTCAATTTAAGACTCAGTGTGTATTTTAAACCCAGTTCGACGGGACGGGTTACAGGGGATGTTGAAACAGGTGAAGAGAAAGACATTCGCTCACTGCGTAACGTCCAAAAGACCGTAACAGCACCATGGATAGCACGCGCTTCAGCTGCAGACTATTTGAATTTAGAAGAGGGCAGAAAATATCCTGCATGCGCTCCTGACACGCCCTCCACCCTTGGTGCACGCATGGTCAGCTCGAGATGTCCATTAGGTTACGCGCGCGCACACACACACACACACACACACACACACACACAAACACGCACAACCCACAGTGCGAGAATAGGTAGATATTCCACAACATATAATTTATTATAATGTCACATTATTGACATTATTTTTGTTTGGGGATGAACATAAAAAATGAATGCAGGGCAGAGTCAGCTGCTATATAACAACCGAAAGTCCCCAAACTTCCTTAAAGAAAACGCTTTATTTACACGCATCTGCATTGTCGAGGTTTACCCTCAGCTGTTGACAGAAAACGTTTTTTCTTGCCTCATGTTCCAAAAACATCCCATTTCTACTGGACTGTATTCTGTTCTATTTCAGACCAATGTGCCTCCACATTTCTATTCTAAATATGATATCATGTCTGGTCTGTTGCACTCTATCATTTTCCACCCCTATATCTCACCATTAGTCTATTCCCTTCCTTTTCCCTCTCTCCATCCCTCCCTCCACCCTCCCTCCATCCCTCCATCCATCCAGCCGTCTACAGTTCAAATCTCTCTATCCCCACACGGTTGGGTCAGGCTCCAAAGAACCCTCCATCTGTCTCCATCAACCCCGCCCAACCGCCCTGCTGGTGGGGGTAAACACCCTGGCCTGGTGCCCGCGCGCACGCACGCACACACACACACACACACACACACACACACACACACACACACACACACACACACACACACACACACACACACACACACACACACACACAGAGAGAGAGAGAGAGAGAGAGACACTCACACTCACACACACACACACACCATATTACAGGCCTCACTGACCATGTGATGGTAAGTCCACAACACTTCTGGACTGGACACAGGGATGGCTTGAAAATCTTCTACTTAGCGGGTAAATACACTCACTCACTCACTCACTCACTCACTCACTCACTCACACACACACACACACACACACACACACACACACACACACACACACACACACACACACACACACACACACACACACACACACACACACACACACACACACACACACACACACACACACGGGTATCAGCTTCACTTTATCCCTTGTTGGTCACAAAACAGGTGGTAGTACTGACCTATAATGCCTCCAGACACCAATACTAATACAATTATACATTTCATTTGAAATATGCTTTACGTTGTAAAGACAATCTCAAAGTGCTACAACAAACATTACGATCACAAAATAAGCTATCACTTGCCTACAGAAACTACTAGACTCAGATATACAGTATATATATATATGTATATACATTTATATATTTATATGTATATATTTTTATATTATTTTTAGTGTTTCTGTTTTTTACTGTGCAGAAAAAAACATCTGTTAACCCCTTTCTGGAGTCATGATGGGTGTTTGGCACTCTTTTTTTTCTGTTGCCAGCCCTCTTTCCCTTTTTCCCTACTCCCCTCTGCTTTCTTTCTCTCTCTACCTCTTTTCCCCAGATCCCACTCTCATTCATTCTGTTCCTCTCTGTCTTTTTCCAGCTAAGCAGAGGCAGGCAGGATGTCAGACAGCCACCTCGTCACTAGTCTCCTCCACACACAAGATGTATGCCTTCCTAACCCCCTGTAGCTTCACACACACACACACACACACACACACACACACACACACACACACACACACACACACACCACCACCCACTGATATTCAATTACAGGGGAATAAACCCAACTCATGAATCTTTGGGCAAAGAACGATGTCAGTTATTCAGAAGAGAATGATACACACATAAACACACACACACACACACACATTAACAGACACATAGACACACACACACACATAAACACAGACATAGACACACACATACATTAACACAAACACACACTCACACACTCACACACAAACAGACACACACACTCACACACACACTACAGTTGCCAATGCAACCACGGCATAATTATGCTTGTCTGCTCTCATCGATTTAAACAGGCATGCTCTGACAGTCCGTCCATAACACACACACACACACACTGCAGCCCTGCTTTCATTTCCTGCTAATGACTCTGAGGTTCACATTTTTAATATGACAGCATAAATCATGCACGAAGGCCGGCCTTCTTCTGTGGTATTCGCCGGCGTGGTTTTTACTCCTAGAAATGGAAATAGTAGAATGTACCTTGCATCTACACGTCCAGTGGTTGATGTGATGCGATGTCAAATTTCATGTAGCTCAGTGATGTTGAGGTACTGGCTAAGCTGTGGTGATACAGTTCATGTGGCTCAGTGATGTTGAGGTACTGGCTAAGCTGTGGTGATTCAGTTCATGTGGCTCAGTGATGTTGAGGTACTGGCTAGGCTGTGGTGATACAGTTCGTGTGGGTCAGTGATGTTGAGGTACTGGCTAGGCTGTGGTGATACAGTTCATGTCCCTCAGTGATGTTGAGGTACTGGCTAGGCTGTGGTGATACAGTTCGTGTGGGTCAGTGATGTTGAGATACTGGCTAAGCTGTAGTGATACAGTTCGTGTGGGTCAGTGATGTTGAGGTACTGGCTAGGCTGTGGTGATACAGTTCATGTCCCTCAGTGATGTTGAGGTACTGGCTAGGCTGTGGTGATACAGTTCATGTGGGTCAGTGATGTTGAGGTACTGGCTAAGCTGTGGTGGTGATAGTTCATGTGGCTCAGTGATGCTGAGGTACTGGCTAAGCTGTGGTGGTGATACAGTTCAGTCATTAGTTCCTCTAATAGTGTTCCCTGTCGTTGACCCTGAGAGAAAGCGGACGACCCCAGCACAGCCTTAAGCCTGTTTCCACCACCAGGCTTACAGCCCAGGGCTATGGCTCAGGAGCACACAGTGGAGGAGTGGTGGCCTGAGGTTCACTCCCTTATGGTTGATACTGATGGAATCAGTCGTTCAGACCTAGCTGCTGCTTACTGACAAACCCTTAAAGATATCAAATTCTGCACTTTCCGGTTGATAATCCATGATGTCAGCTAACGTCCATCAAAAACCACAATGACATCATAAACATATACAGTATGTATCATGAATCTGTATTAGATCACAACCATAATGACATTATAAATCTATACAACATGACAAACATATATGACATCATAAAGCTACATGACAACTCATATTTACATGACATCATAAAGATCTATGACAACACAATTCTGTGCGGAATCATAAAGCTCTATGACAACACAAATCTATATGGCAACACAGAGCTACATACATGACATAACTAAGATGCATCACAAGCATATGAAAGGGTGATGTTGATCCTTCTTTAATTTAACCTTGAGGGTAAAGTCAGACTGTGTTATGTCTCTAATGGAGAGGACAGAGTAACCTGTTATGTCTCTAATGGTGAGGACAGAGTAACCTGTTATGTCTCTAATGGAGAGGACAGAGTAACCTGTGTTATGTCTCTAATGGAGAGGGTACAGTCAGACAGAGTAACCTGTGTTATGTCTCTAATGGAGAGGACAGAGTAACCTGTGTTATGTCTCTAATGGAGAGGACAGAGTAACCTGTGTCATGTCTCTAATAGTGAGGACAGAGTAACCTGTGTTATGTCTCCAATGGAGAGGACAGAGTAACCTGTGTTATGTCTCTAATGGAGAGGACAGAGTAACCTGTGTTATGTCTCTAATAGTGAGGACAGAGTAACCTGTGTTATGTCTAATGGAGAGGACAGAGTAACCTGTTATGTCTCTAATGGAGAGGACAGAGTAACCTGTGTTATGTCCCTAATAGTGAGGACAGAGTAACCTGTGTTATGTCTCTAATGGAGACGACAGAGTAACCTGTGTTATGTCCCTAATAGTGAGGACAGAGTAACCTGTGTTATGTCTCTAATAGTGAGGACAGAGTAACCTGTGTTATGTCCCTAATAGTGAGGACAGAGTAACCTGTGTTATGTCCCTAATAGTGAGGACAGAGTAACCTGTGTTATGTCTCTAATGGAGAGGGTACAGTCAGACAGAGTAAGCGGTGCGGTGTCCCTACTTGTCAGGGAGAAAGTGTTTCAGATGACACGGCAGATCAAAGCCTTTTGTTTTGTCAAAGATCTGGGTTGTCTGCGTAAATTATTCATGTGGTGAAAGACACACACACACACACACACACACACACACCACCAGTGGCAGACATATTGTGAATCGGTTGTTTCAACAGTTGGCAGTTCCAGGTTGACAGCTACACAAGAATACAGGAAGCACAAGCCCTAGAAACAGATTCAGTAGAAGCATCACGTCGGCTCGGCCACAGTCGTCAGTAGTATAATAGCCCGTCGCCAAGGACCATCACCTGACTTTGTTGTAGATATAGACAGAAAAGAGAGCAGCAGTCACCACTGGGGACAGGTGGTAAACAGGACTGAGTTCTAGTGGGTTTAGATCTAGGGTTCACACTGACCAACCACAGGAACTAAAAAATAAATGATACAAAATAATGACATAAGTATGAATCCATGAATAAATGATTGAAAAGGGGGTTTTAAATGACAGGGGGAGAGAGAGAGAGAGAGAGAGAGAGAGAGCGCGAGAGAGAGAGCGAGAGAGAGAGGTAGTGAAGGTGGATCACCTTTAGGCTACGAACAACACAAGGAGCTGGTTGCTCGGCAACACACTCGCTTTTCTAGAGAAGAGAAAGAGAGAAGGGGGGGTGTAGAAGAGAGACAGAAGGAGAGAGAAAAAGGGAGAGGCATAAACCTAGAGAGAAGTGTGTTACTGTGAGTGTGTACAAATATGACAGTGTGTGTGCGTCCAGCGCTATGACTGCGTGTGTGTGTGTGTGTGTGTAACTGACAACTACAGACAGAGATTCTCCACCCGACGAGCTGCCAAGCTGAAAGTGGGCCAGTGTCTTGTGCTCTCCTTCTCTCTCTGTCACGCACGCACGCACGCATGCACGCACACGCGCATGCACGCACACGCACACGCGCGCACACACACACACACACACACACACACACACACACACACACACACACACACACACACACACACACACACACACACACACACACACGCGCACACACACACACACACACACACACACACACAGCTCTGTCATGGTAGCAGGCTGCAGCAGGGATGACATGGCAAAGCCTCGACCAGTGAACCCCACGTTATGGAGACTGAGCACGTGTGTGTGTGTGTGTGTGTGTGTGTGTGTGTGTTTGAGCCGGCTAATAACCTCTCTGAAGAGTGTGTGTGTGTGTGTGTGTGTGTGTGTGTGTGTGTGTGTTTGAGCCGGCTAATAACCTCTCTGAAGTGTGTGTGTGTGTGTGTGTGTGTGTGTTAATCTAGCAAGCACAACGCTGGTATCCTAACCCCAGACCATTGTGTACTCACATTAGTGTGTGTGCGTGTTAATCTAGACAGCACAACGCTGGTATCCTAACCCCAGACCCCTGTGTGTGTGTGTGTGTGTGTGTGTGTGTGTGTCTAGACAGCACAACGCTGGTATCCTAACCCCAGACCTCTATGTGTGTGTGTGTGTGTGTGTGTTAATCTAGACAGCACAACGCTGGTATCCTAACCCCAGACCCCTGTGTGTGTGTGTGTGTATCTAGACAGCTGACATCCAAGCCCCACATATGACACTGATGAACTGACACAGTGAAACTGATACATAGAAGTGGTGTACTTGACACTCTGTATCTGTACATGTTGTATCTGTACATGTAGTATCTGTAGTATCTGAATATGTAGTATTTGTATCTGTAGTATCTGTATATGTAGTATTTGTATCTGTAGTATCTGTATATGTAGTATTTGTATTCGTATTATCTGTATATGTAGCACCTGTATATGTAGCATCTGTATCGGTATATGTAGAATCTATTTAATAACTGTATATGTAGAATCTATTTAATAACTGTATATGTAGTATCTATTTAAGTAGTATCTCTATTTGCAGTATCTGTATAGTAGTATCTGTATATGTCGTACGTTAATGTAGTATGTGCATATGTAGTATATGTATATGTAGTATCTGTTTATGTAGTATATATAGTATATGTAGTATCTGTGTATGTAGTATCTGTATATGTAGTATATGTAGTATCTGTGTATGTAGTATCTGTATATGTGGTATCTATGTATGTAGTATATGATGTAGTATCTGTATATGTAGTATCTGTATAATAGTATATGATGTAGTATCTGTATATGTAGTATCTGTATATGTAGTATCTGTATATGTAGTATTTGTATTTGTAGTATCTTTATATGTAGTATATGATGTAGTATCTGTATATGTAGTATTTGTATATGTAGTATCTGTATATGTAGTATCTTTATTTGTATATGATGTAGTATCTTTATGTAGTATTTGTATATGATGTATCTGTATATCTGTATATGTTCATGTAGTATCTGTATATGTAGTATATGTACCAGTATATGTAGTATAGTATCTGCAAATGTAGTATATGGATATGTATTTGTATAAGTAGGTTCTGTATATGTATCTGTATATGTAGTTTCTGTATATGTAGGTTCTGTATATGTATCTGTAGTTTCTGTATATGTAGGTTCTGTATATGTATTTGTATATGTAGTTTCTGTATATGTAGTTTCTGTATATGTATTTGTATACGTAGTGTCTGTATATGTAGGTTCTGTATATGTAGGTTCTGTATATGTATCTGTATATGTAATTTCTGTATATGCAGTTTCTGTATATGTATTTGTATACGTAGTTTCTGTATATGTAGGTTCTGTATATGTATTTGTATATGTAGTTTCTGTATATGTATTTGTATACGTAGTATCTGTAAACCTCGTGTGAGTATATGTAGGTTCTGGAATGTATTTGTATAGTAGTTTCTGTTTTTATTTGTATATGTAGTTTCTGTATATGTATTTGTCTGCTTATCTCAAACCTCGTGTGAGTACAAGCCTCCAGGAATACAGCAAGTCCTCGTTTTACGCATGTTACGTAAATGTAGTATGTGCATATGTAGTATATGTATATGTAGTATCTGTTTATGTAGTATATATATATACAGTTACGTGTGTGTGTGTGTGTGTGTGTGTGTGTGTGTGTGTGTGTGTGTGTGTGTGTGTGAGACAGAGAGTGGGGGACAGGGAGACAGAGCAGGGAAGAGACAGAGAGTGGGGGACAGGGAGACAGAGCAGGGGAGAGATAGAGAGCAGGGGAGAAAGGGAGACAGAGCAGGGAAGAGACAGAGAGTGGGGGACAGGGAGACAGAGCAGGGAAGAGACAGAGAGTGGGGGACAGGGAGACAGAGCAGGGAAGAGACAGAGAGTGGGGGAGAAAGGGAGAGCTAGAGACACTATAGCTCTTCAGTTGTGTTTGACAGAATGGAGAGAGGAGGAAGAAAGACAGAATGAGAGAAACACTAAGAGAACCATGCAGCGTAATGGGTTCATAGTGCGTGTCTGTGTGCGTGTGTGTGTCTATGTTGTGTGTATCTCTGTATGCATTTGTGTCTGTGTTGTGTGTAGCTCTGTATGTGTGTGTGTGTGTGTGTGCATATCCGTGTTTTTGTATCTGTATTGTGTGTATCTCTGTGTGCATTTGTGTCTGTGTTGTGTGTATCTCTGTATGTGTGTGTGTGTGCATATCCGTGTTTTTGTATCTGTATTGTGTGTATCTCTGTGTGCATTTGTGTCTGTGTTGTGTGTATCTCTGTATGTGTGTGTGTGTGCATATCCGTGTTTTTGTATCTGTGTTGTGTGTATCTCTGTGTGCATTTGTCTGTGTTGTGTGTATCTCTGTGTGCATTTGTGTCTGTGTCGTGTGTATCTCTGTGTATGTGTGTGTGTGTATGTGCATGTGTGCGCGTGTGCGTGTGTGTGCGTGTGTGTGTGTGTGTATGTGTGTGTATGTGTGTGTGTGTATGTGTGTGTATGTGTGTGTGTGTATGTGCATGTGTGCGCGTGTGCGTGTGTGTGTGTGTGTAACCGAGGGACAGTAGTGTTCATCTACCCATCTTTAATTGCTTTGACATTTTCAATGAGGTATTTCTATTGTGGGTTATGCATCTCCCGGCCGCGCTGCTCACACGAGGAGTGCGATGGCAGAAACCTTCGTCCATGAGTCTCTGTTTCTGTGGAGCCATGGGATACTCAGAACCAGAAACAAGTAATATCATCAAAACAATCAATACAAGGTGGACATTTTCATACTGCTGGATTATGACAGAGAGAGAGACAGAGAGCGAGAGAGAGAGAGAGGGAGAGAAAAGGATGGACTGAGACAGAGATAAGGATTGAGAAAGAGAGAGAGAGCGAGAGAGAGAGCGAGAGAGAGAGAGAGAGAGAGCGAGCGCGCGAGAGAGAGAGAAAGAAGATAGGAGAGAGCAAATTGGATAACCTTTTCCAACTGCGCAGTGCTGGTTACCAAAGTCCTGAAGGCCGCATGGCTAGGGGCAGGTTAGGGTTAGGGGAGTTCTGAAGGCCGCATGGCTAGGGGCAGGTTAGGGTTAGGGGAGTTCTGAAGGCCGCATGGCTAGGGGCAGGTTAGGGTTAGGGGAGTTCTGAAGGCCGCATGGCTAGGGGCAGGTTAGGGTTAGGGGAGTTCTGGAGGCCGCATGGCTAGGGGCAGGTTAGGGTTAGGGGAGTTCTGAAGGCCGCATGGCTAGGGGCAGGTTAGGGTTAGGGAGTTCTGGAGGCCGCATGGCTAGGGGCAGGTTAGGGTTAGGGGAGTTCTGGAGGCCGCATGGCTAGGGGCAGGTTAGGGTTAGGGGAGTTCTGGAGGCCGCATGGCTAGGGGCAGGTTAAGGTTAGGGGAGTTCTGAAGGCCGCATGGCTAGGGGCAGGTTAGGGTTAGGGGAGTTCTGAAGGCCACATGGCTAGGGGCAGGTTAGGGTTAGGGGAGTTCTGAAGGCCGCATGGCTAGGGGCAGGTTAGGGTTAGGTGAGTTCTGAAGGCCGCATGGCTAGGGGCAGGTTAGGGTTAGGGGAGTTCTGAAGGCCGCATGGCTAGGGGCAGGTTAGGGTTAGGGGAGTTCTGGAGGCCGCATGGCTAGGGGCAGGTTAGGGTTAGGGGAGTTCTGAAAGCCGCATGGCTAGGGGCAGGTTAGGGTTAGGGGAGTTCTGGAGGCCGCATGGCTAGGGGCAGGTTAGGGTTAGGGGAGTTATGGAGGCCGCATGGCTAGGGGCAGGTTAGGGTTAGGGGAGTTCTGAAGGCCGCATGGCTAGGGGCAGGTTAGGGTTAGGGGAGTTCTGAAGGCCGCATGGCTAGGGGCAGGTTAGGGTTAGGGGAGTTCTGAAGGCCGCATGGCTAGGGGCAGGTTAGGGGAGTTCTGAAGGCCGCATGGCTAGGGGCAGGTTAGGGTTAGGGGAGTTCTGAAGGCCGCATGGCTAGGGGCAGGTTAGGGTCTCCCTCTCTGTCTCGTCCCCATTAACATAGAGCTAAAGTATGCATCACAGATTAAAACGGTCGTTTTCATAATTAATGGAAGCTAGTCTTTTAGCTGTAAAAAAAACTAATCCTAATGTTCCTCTCTACAAGGTGTGGAGTGTGAGACTGGGCTAGGTGGGGGTTGCATTCTGTGGAGCGGTTCGTTTCCACGGCGACTCAAGAGAAACACAGAATCCTAACTAGCTGAGGGGACAATCTGAATTTCAAAGTACGTTTTTTTCTTTTTTTAACAGTTCAAACCCCTGGATCCAAATCAAATGCATTTCCCTGACCAGTGTTCTGTGGGGTGACACATACTTAGTATGAGGTCGACACACCCCAGAACAGGAGATAGATGTCTTTATGATGTCCAGGTGCATATCATAGCCTCGCTGGACTATAGTTTGAAAGAGCATAAATAAAAGCACCATGTCCAAGCATACAGTCGTCTGTTTATTGTTTAAACATGATTAGGTCATTTTAGTCAATTGAACAATACTGAACAATGGTGTTACAGTCATTCAAGGGGAAAGGCTGACGCTGACACACACACACACACACACACACACACACACACACTCTCTCTCTCTCTCTCTCCACACACACATAACTTATTCTCCTTTGGCAATAACAGTTCTTTGAGTTGAGCATATCTCAGCTATAGACTGGAGGGCCTGTACGCTAGCTGCTTCGAGTCACACACACACACACACACACACACACACACACACACACACACACACACACACACACACACACACACGCTATTTTGTAAGAACTACAGCACAGTCATAGAGACGGAGTGTGCTCCCCTTAGTGATGTACCTGTTACTGTGGAAACACAGAACCAGTGAGGTCTGATGTCACTGAGCGCTCTGGCTCCCAAATAAACTACAAAAAGCTGATTCAATACATATCTCAGGTTTAAGGTTTAAACTAAAAACGCTGATTCAATACCTATATCAGGTTTAAAGGTGTAAACTAAAAACGCTGATTCAATACATATCTCGGGTTTAAGGTGTAAGGTTTTGTTCCTTTGCAGTCTGAGGAGAATTCAGAGGGCCGACCTGATTGGTAGTGTGTCTCAGTCCCACACTTTGGTATCTAAGGAGCATCAACAGCCTACACTACACTATATCATACTGTGACTATATTATACTATACTATACTATAGTTGGCTGTGTGCTCTGGGACAGGCTCCAATGATCTCCTGTTTGCACAGACCCACTGCTGTAGCAAATACAAAACATAATCTAACATGAAGTGGTGTCAGTGATAGAGTGATGGGCTGGGATTAGAATAGCAGAGTACGGAGAGAGACCAGGAGGAGAAACCAGGAGACACCAGGATACAGGGAGGAGAGACCAAGAGGAGAGACCAGGAGACAGGGAGGAGAACTGGAGACATGGAGGAGAGACCAGAAGATACTGAGGAGAGACCAGGAGACAGAGAGGAGAGACCAGGATGAGAGACCAGGATATATTGAGGAGAGACCAGGAGACAGGGAGGAGAGACCAGGAGGGGAGACCAGGAGACAGGGAGGAGAACAGGAGACATGGAGGAGAGACCAGGAGATATTGAGGAGAAGCCAGGAGACAGGGAGGAGACCAGGAGGAGAGTCCAGGAGATATTGAGGAGAGACCAGAAGGAGGGACCAAGAAGAGAGACCAAGAGACAGGGAGGAGAGACCAATAGGAGAGACCAGGGGACCAGGAGGAGAGACCAGGAGACAGGGAGGAGAGACCAAGAGACCAGGAGGAGAGACCAGGAGGAGATACCAGGGGAACAGGAGGAGAGACCAGAACACGGTCACTTCTTACGAGGGACCTTGTCTCCAAGCGGGACCTCGTCGATCAGTTTCTAAGAGAAGAAGAGAGGAGAGGAGAGAAGAAGAGAGGAGAGGACATTCTGATCAATAAACTCAGTCAGTAAAACAACTGCAGACACCAGAGCAGTCCACCAATCATATAACAGGATTAATGCTAGCTCGAGGTATTCACGACGCTATCAGTTGACAGCCTATTGATCAACAGTCTTGACCTGTGTCAGCACAAGCATTAGGAGTGTCTGCTCACCCTACACATGACCTTTCGCTCTGAGGCTAAATGTTCCTAATTAAAGTGGACCTGAGTGGTCCAATTATTTTTGGGTTAAATCAGCCTCACGTTGCATGCCATTCATTATCTTTTGAATTTAAATGGATCCTTCTTCTATTTTAATAAATTATTATTAAATATTATTTAGAAAACTGAATTCCAATTGTTTCATAACACAATTCACAGTACTTTGAAGTGCAATGTGTAAAATAAAAAAATAAAAAATTACATTTTTGCGCCATTTTTTACATAGTAGTTGGAAGGCCTTTTTGTGCTGTGCTGTGCTGTGATGTGATGTGATTGGCTGTGCTGTGCTGTGCTGTGCAGTGCAGTGATTGGCTGTGCTGTGCTGTAATTATCTGTGCTGTGCTGTGCAGTGATTGGCTGTGCTGTGCGGTCATTGGCTGTGCTGTGCTGTGCTGTGCTGTGATTGGCTGCGTGTGTGCCGCGGCGGGGCGTGTACCTGCAGCAGTCGGCTGTAGTAGGCCAGGTCGTCCTCCGCCTCCCCCCGCCCATCCCCCACCTGGTGCCTCCTGCAGGCCAGCACCAGCTCGTTGGCGTTGAACAGGGGGGCGGGGTCTATGGAGTGACCGTTGATCAGGCTTACCAGGTACTCACGGTAGTGCTTCCTGAGACACACACACACACACACACACACACACACACACACACACACAGACACACACACACACACACACACACACACACACACACACACACACAGACGCACAGAGACACACACACACACACACACACACACACACACACACACACACACACACACACACACACACAGAGAGACAGAGACACACACACACACACAGACACACACACACACACACACACACACACACACACACACACACACACACACAGAGACACACACACATACACACACACACACACAGAGACACACACACATACACAGACACACACACACACACACACAGACACACACACACAGACACACACACACACACACACACACAGACACACACACAGACACACACAGACACACACACACAGACACACACACACAGACACACACACACACACACACACACACACACAGACGCACAGAGACACACACACACACAGACACACATACACACACAGACGCACAGAGACACACACACACACACACACACACACACACACACACACACACACACACACACACACACACACACACACACACACACAGAGAGACACACAGAGACACACACACACACACACATACACAAACAAAGAGACACACACAGACAGATGGACAGACACACAGGCAGGCAGGCAGACAGACAGACAGACAGACAGAGACACAATTAGCTATAAGAGCTCCCTAAATGACTGAAAAGTTACTCGTAATAAATATGACATTGTGATCATTTATTTTTTCAAAATGTCCATGTCAAATCTATTATTCAGAAGCAGGGAGACTGGGAAGCGCAGAGGCCAGTCCACTAGACCTTTGGTGGAGCAGCCACTCGTCTTAAAGTGGCCTCTTAGGTCCACGTAGCGTGGGTTAAAAATACTTTCAAACAGCGGCCACTTAACTTTCCAACCGCCGTTTGAGAACGATCTAAGCAACGCGGCGCTCCGCTGGACAAAGAAGCTCTGCTGCGTTGCTAGGAAACGGCGGTGGTAGGCTGCTAGCTAGAGGGCCGAGGTGACCCCAGTGATGAAGACTCACTGGGTCTTCCTCCCTCTTCCTGCAATACGGACCTATCCAGTGGACCTCCCTCCTCCCAGTGGACCTCCCTCCTCCTCCTGCAGTACAGACTCCTATGCTGTCCATAGCCAGTCCCCCTCAAACCTATGCTGTCCATAGCCAGTCCCCCTCAAACCTATGCTGTCCATAGCCAGTCCCCTCAAACCTATGCTATCAATAGCCAGTCCCCTCAAACCTATGCTGTCCATAGCCAGTCCCCCCTAAACCTATGCTGTCCATAGCCAGTCCCCCCAAACCTATGCTGTCCATAGCCAGTCCCCCCCAAACCTATGCTGTCCATAGCCAGTCCCCCTCAAACCTATGCTGTCCATAGCCAGTCCCCCTCAAACCTATGCTGTCCATAGCCAGTCCCCCCAAACCTATGCTGTCCATAGCCAGTCCCCATAGCCAGACCTCCCCAAACCTATGCTGTCCATAGCCAGTCCCCCCAAACCTATGCTGTCCATAGCCAGTCCCCAAACCTATGCTGTCCATAGCCAGTCCCCCCAAACCTATGCTGTCCATAGCCAGTCCCCCCCAAACCTATGCTGTCCATAGCCAGTCCCCCCAAACCTATGCTGTCCATAGCCAGTCCCCCCAAACCTATGCTGTCCATAGCCAGCCCCCCCAAACCTATGCTGTCCATAGCCAGTCCCCCCCAAACCTATGCTATCCATAGCCAGTCCCCCCCAAACCTATGCTGTCCATAGCCAGACCCCCCCAAACCTATGCTGTCCATAGCTATGCTGTCCATAGCCAGTCCCCCTCAAACCTATGCTGTCCATAGCCAGTCCCCCCCAAACCTATGCTGTCCATAGCCAGTCCCCCCCAAACCTATGCTGTCCATAGCCAGTCCCCCTCAAACCTATGCTGTCCATAGCCAGTCCCCCTCAAACCTATGCTGTCCATAGCCAGTCCCCCCCAAACCTATGCTGTCCATAGCCAGTCCCCCTCAAACCTATGCTGTCCATAGCCAGCCCCCCCCAAACCTATGCTGTCCATAGCCAGTCCTCCCCAAACCTATGCTGTCCATAGCCAGTCCCCCCCAAACCTATGCTATCCATGCTAGTCAAATATTCTGCCAGTCCCCCCAAACCATGCTGTCCATAGCCAGTCCCCCCAAACCTATGCTGTCCATAGCCAGTCCCCCCAAACCTATGCTGTCCATAGCCAGTCCCCCCCAAAATGCCTATAGCCAGCTATGCTGTCCATAGCCAGTCCCCCCCAAACCTATGCTGTCCATAGCCAGTCCCCCCAAACCTATGCTGTCCATAGCCAGTCCCCCCCAAACCTATGCTGTCCAGCCAGTCCCCCCCAAACCTATGCTGTCAATAGCCAGTCCCCTAAACCTATGCTGTCCATAGCCAGCCCCCCCTAAACCTATGCTGTCCATAGCCAGTCCCCCCCAAACCTATGCTGTCCATAGCCAGCCCCCCCCCGCAGAGTCCAGCGTGTCCCATCTGGTGTGCCAGCTCCACAGGGAGAGTCCGACCAGCCCCCCTAAACCTTCTGCTCTATAGCCAGTCCCCCCACACAGCTGTCCATGTAGGGGGTGTACGTACTCGCAGAGTCCAGCGTGTCCCATCTGGGTGTGAGCTCCACAGGGAGAGTCCGACTGCTGCCCCCCCTCATCCTTCTTCATCACCCCACACAGCCCTGTAGAGAGGAAGAGGAGGGTTAGGATCCTAAACACACCCCATTACTTCATCACCCCACACAGCCCTACAGAGAGGAAGAGGAGGGTTAGGATCCTAAACACATCACATTACTTCATCACCCCACACAGCCCTGTAGAGAGGAAGAGGAGGGTTAGGATCCTAAACACACCACATTACTGAGTGCATGTGAAAATGAGTGTGTGTGTGTACCTGTCTGTGTAACACAGGGGTTAGTGTGTGTCATCACCCCACACAGCCCTACAGAGAGGGTGTCAGTGTGTGTGTGGATCCTAAACACACCCGGAGGGGTTCAGTGTCACCCCACACAGCCCTACAGAGAGGAAGAGGAGGGTTAGGATCCTAAACACACCACATTACTGAGTGAATGTGAAAATGAGTGTGTGTGTGTACCTGTCTGTGTACCCGGAGGGGTGTCAGTGTGTGTGTGTGTACCTGTCTGTGTACCCGGAGGGGTGTCAGAGTGTGTGTGTGTACCTGTCTGTGTACCCGGAGGGGTGTCAGAGTGTGTGTGTGTACCTGTCTGTGTACCCGGAGGGGTGTCAGTGTTGAAATGAGTGTGTGTGTACCTGTCTGTGTACCCGGAGGGGTGTCAGAGTGTGTGTGTGTACCTGTCTGTGTGTGTACCTGTCTGTGTGTACCTGTCTGTGTGTACCTGTCTGTGTGTGTACCTGTCTGTGTGTGTACCTGTCTGTGTGTGTACCTGTCTGTGTACCCGGAGGGGTGTCAGTGTGTGTGTGTGTACCTGTCTGTGTACCCGGAGGGGTGTCAGTGAGTGTGTGTGTACCTGTCTGTGTACCCGGAGGGGTGTCAGAGTGTGTGTGTGTGTACCTGTCTGTGTACCCGGAGGGGTGTCAGTGTGTGTGTGTGTGTACCTGTCTGTGTACCCGGAGGGGTGTCAGTGTGTGTGTGTGTACCTGTCTGTGTACCCGGAGGGGTGTCAGTGTGTGTGTGTGTGTATCTGTCTGTGTCAACACATCTCAGTGTGTGTGTGTGTACCTGATAACAGGGGTGAACATGTGTGTGTGTGTACCTGTCTGTGTACCCGGAGGGGTGTCAGTGTGTGTGTGTGTACCTGTCTGTGTACCCGGAGGGGTGTCAGTGTGTGTGTGTGTACCTGTCTGTGTACCCGGAGGGGTGTCAGTGTTGAACTTCACTCCGTTGTTCTGCAAAAAGCACAAAGATACAATCAGCATCAGAACTGTGTCAACACATCTACAGTCTAACACTAAACCTGATAACATAATGAACATGACTGGAGCCTATTACTGGTAGAGGAAACTGAAGCCGTAAGCATCAGTACTGTGTCAACACGTCAACAGTCTAACACTAAACATAACATAATAAACATGAAACTGTAAGCAGCTGTATTAACACTAAACATAACATAATAAACATGAAACCGTAAGCAGCTGTATTAACACATCTACAGTCTAACACTAAACATAACATAATAAACATGAAACCGTAAGCAGCTGTATTAACACTAAACATAAGATAATAAACATGAAACCATAAGCAGCTGTATTAACACATCTACAGTCTAACACTGAACATGATAACATAATGAACATGAAACCATAAATATCAGAACCGTAAGCAGCTGTAATAACACATCTACAGTCTAATTAACAAGTAAACATAACTGTAGCCTATTACTGTTATAGAGGAACCTGAAGCTGGTTCACTAGGACTATCTGCTAGAAGAATGGTGTGTATTTGTATGTGTGTTTGTGTGTGTGTGTGTGTGTGTGTGTGTGTGTACCAGCAGCAGGGCCTGCAGTATGTGTGCGTGTGTGTGTGTGTGTGTGTACCAGCAGCAGGGCCTGCAGTCTGTGTGTGTGTGTGTGTGTGTGTGTGTGTGTGTGTGTGTACCAGCAGCAGGGCCTGCAGTCTGCATGTGTGTGTGTGTGTGTGTGTACCAGCAGCAGGGCCTGCAGTCTGCCAGGTTCCCAGTCTCTCAGATAGAAGAGACAGTCTCTGGGGTGGTGAGCATGGAGGCCTGTCACAGTGCACTGGTTTATCACACAGGTCTGCACAGAGGAGAGGAAGAGAGGAGGAGAGAGAGGAAGGAGGGAGGAGGGGATGTGGAGAGAACAGGCAAAGAGAAGAAGAGTGAGGAACAAAATAATGACCGACAGGAAACCGATTTATCAAAAAGAAAACTGTACCGCTAATACACTGCAGCTACAGGATGGAGCCTGCAACAGAAACACACACACACACACACACACACACACACACACACACATATGCACATTCGCACAAGCACGCACGTCATGCATGCACCAATATCAACACGCATGCGACATGCATGGACCATTACAAACACACACACAGACAAACGATCACACACACTCACACACACACACACACACACACACACACACACACACACACACACACACACACACACACACACACAGGGACTTACTGTGTGGAAGGGGTTGTTGCAGCCGCTGCAGAACTGGTAACGACACTGGGAGCAGTTGAAGTGCATGCAGCCCCCTTTAGAGAGGGCATACTGGAACCTGCAGTTAGGACAGGCTGAGGGGGGATGGGGGGTACAGTTAGTGGATCTGATCAGTCTAGCCCCCCGCCCCCCTTTAAGACAGGGCATACTGGAACCTGCAGTTAGGACAGGCTGCAGGGCGGGTGGGGGGGGGGGGGAGACAGTTAGTGGATCTGACCCCAGCGTTGACTTAGACACTCATAGATAACTTTAAATCAATTTCAGCTAACTTGGCCTGCTTTATCAGGATGGTAATTTAAATTTGACATGTGTGTATTTATTGTTTTTTAAAACATCTATATGCTGGTCAATTAAGAAGCGAAAGACTAATGACTTTTAAATAAAATACTAAATGGTAAATGGATAGCACTTATAGCGCTTCTCCACCTCAATGGCACCCAAAGCACTTTACAATGTTGTCTCTCATTCACCCACACACACACACACACACACACACACACACACACACACACACACACACAGATGGTGGCAGAGCTGCCATGCAAGGTTCTTGCCTACACATCGGGGGAACCTCGGGGTTCAGTGTCTTGCTCAAGGGCACTATGGCACATGGACAGGAGGAGCTGGGATTGAACCTTTGGATCAGTGGACAACCCCCTCTACCTCCTGAGCCACATCCGACCCTAGTTATTCAATTTAATTCGTAGTAGAATACAATCCAATAATAAATAGACGACTGTGTTTGTTTGTGTGTGTGTGTGTGTGTGTGTGTGTTCTTGTAACTCACTGATGCCGTTGTCACGGAGATATCCTGCCAGGCCCTGCCTCTGGTATTCCGGATCATTCTCTCTCTTCCACAACTGATACTGGTCACATGACAGCCCGGCATGCTGCGATTCCCACTGTGATTCATTCAGAGAGCCAATGAGTAGTTTATGAAGAGATTCATTCAGAGATTTGTTAATAAAGAGATTCATTCAGAGATCCAATGATTCGTTTATAAAGAGATTGATTCAGAGATTTGTTTATAAAGAGATTCATTCAGAGATCCAATGATTCGTTTATAAAGAGATTAATTCAGAGATTTGTTTATAAAAAGATTCATTCAGAGATCCAATGATTCATTTATAAAGCTATTAGCTTTAGCAAGACATCCATTTCATGTAGAAATTAACTTACGGCATTAATATCAAGTCTTATTTAAGACGAAAAACTTAAGACATGCGCACACACACCCACTCACACACACACAGACAGTGGCACGCACACACACTCACACTAACACAAAGGAAAGAGAGGTGGCTCTGCCCCCTGTGTCACACTGACCTGTTTCTTACACTGAGCACAGAAGCTGTTCCTGCACTGGAAACATGTGACCTTCAGCTGGTCGCCATCATAGATGAACCCATAGGAACACTGGAGGAGAGGAGAGGAGGATGAGGAGAGGAGAGGAGAGGAAGAGGAGAGGTAAGGAAAGGAAAAGGTAAAAAGACGAAGAAGAGTGTGACGAGAGGGAAGAAGATGAAGATCATCCCTCTCTGTTTGAAGGGCAACTGGTGTGAAAGAGCTGATGCAGCCTTTGTTACAAACCAGCACAACTATCCACTATATTATACATTATATATAACGTGTTGATAACTCTTGTTGTCATATGAAGGTTGTGATTGTGTGTGTGTGTGTGTGTGTGTGTGTCAGAGACCCTCTCAGATACTCACTCGGCTGCACCAGAGGAACTTGGGGTCCTTGATGAGAGCTTGTTCAGTCAGCTTCTTATGGAACAGATCGTACACCTCAGGCTCCAGACACTCCCTTAGCTACACACACACACACACACACACACACACACACACACACACACACACACACACACACACACACACACACACACACACACACACACACACACACACACACACACACACACACACACACACACACAGAGATTTTTAAACTCCCACACCAGAAATAGACAGTTTTTATCAGAACTTTGTGGAAGTGTGTTTGTTTGCCGTGGGGGTGTGAGTTTTCCGTCAATATACGTACAAGCTCACCTTCTCAAAACAAAAGCCTATCCGGTTAACACTCAATGATTATGACAGCCAAACATTTGCAGAATGTAATAACTTCCACGGGTAATATTTTTCCACGGTGCAGCTACTTGGCCTCCACACAGTGTGACTCTCTGACAGAAAGGTATTTGAGGGGGGCTCCCTGTTTGACTGTCAAACCACAGACAGGTCCTCTGCTGTGTCTCCACAGGATGGAGTGGGATGGGTTTGGATTTGCACTGGGCCGTGTGGGAGGAGAGGGGAGACTCTGGCCTCACTAAACCAATCTACACCTATAGGATGAGCAGCGCCTGGTAGCGCCCAGGCCATGACATGAACACCCCCACTGCTGAAGCTGGTGGTAAGGCTGAAGCCATTGGTGTTTGGTTGTGAGTCAACGGGAAAGATCCTTCTCCTCTTTTTTATTCTCCTACACTCCCCCCCTCCATCCCTCCACCCCCTGCCCCTCTCCTTCCTCCCTCCCTTATACCCCCCCTCCCCCCCCCCCCCCCTCCCCTCCCCCCCCCTCTCTCTCTCTCCTCTCCTCTCCTCTCCCCCCCCCCCCCACCCTCTCTCCTCTCCTCTCTCTCTCCCTCCTCCTCCCCCCCCCCCCCCCCTCCCCTCCCCCTCCCCCCCCCCCTCTCCTCTCTCTCTCCCTCTCCCCTACCCCCCCCCCCCTCTCTCTCTCCTCTCCTCTACCTGTATATCCAGGGTGGAGAAGTATGAGTTGAGGTGTTCGGGGTCGTTGATGTCGGGCTCCCAGCAGACAGGACACACCATGTCCCTGATGTGTTTGTCTCTCACGGCGATGGTGAAGTGCTGCTGGAAACAGCCGCAGCACACAGAGCACTGGCACGACGTCAGGGACTGCATCTACACACACACACACACACACACACACACACACACACACAGAACAATGTTAACACTGCTATGAGGGACTGCATCTACACACACACACACACACACACACACACACACACACACAGAACAATGTTAACACTGCTATGAGGGACTGCATCTACACTCACACACACACACACACACACACACAATGTTAACAATGCTATGAAGAACGGCATCTACACACACACACACACAAACACACACACACACACACACACACACACACACAGAACAATGTTAACACTGCTATGAGGGACTGCATCTAGGATAGACACACACACACACACACACACACACACACAGAACAATGTTAACACAGGCACACCTCTCACACACACAGACACACCAGAGGAACACACACACACACACACACACACACACACACACACACACACACACACACACACACACACACACACACACACACACACACACACACACACACACACACACACACACACACACACACACACACACACACACACACACACACACACACACACACACACACAGCACAGTACAGCACGACGTCAGAAACTGTATCTAAGATACACACACAGGACAAAGTTAACACCGCTATGAGGGACTGCATCTAGGAAACACACACGCACACACACACTACAGCAGGACAATGTTAACACTGCTATGAGGGACTCTATCTAGAAGACGCATACAGTATATCAGGACAATTTTACATTTTAGAATAGATTTGGGTTGAGAACAGATTTATGCATGTTTGCATAAAATACACATAGGAACAATAAAACATAATAATAAAAGGTAATATCGTACACAACGTTAGAGACAGATAATGTTAGAGACTGTACTGACTGAACATAACGTTAGAGACAGATAATGTTAGAGACTGTACTGACTGAACATAACGTTAGAGACAGATAATGTTAGAGAGTTACTGACTGAACATAACGTTAGAGACAGATAATGTTAGAGACTGTACTGACTGAACATAACGTTAGGGACACCTGCAGTAGCACAATATAACGTTAGGGACAGCATCTAATAACCCTGGAATAGGTGCTGTGTTTCTGCTAGATTGTAACACTATAACCCACACCTCTGATTAACATCTATATCTCTCAGCCATGTTCCTGTTTATCTATGGACTGAGGAGAGAGAGGGGAGATAGAATCAAAAAAAAGGACCAAGGCTATGGTCTGAGTTCCATTAAACACAAGGTAGAAGGGTTATTGTTTTTTAAATTACCACGAGCTAGCCATCCCAGTTCTAATATTCAGGGTAAGACGCAAAAACATCAACAGTCTCGCACGCACGCACGCACGCACGCACGCACGCACGCACACAGGCAAGCAAACAGACGCGCACACACGCACACGCGAACGCGAACACGCGCACACACACACACACACACACACACACACACACACACACACACACACACACACACACACGTCCAGAGCGCAGTACCTTGCTGTGTGGGAAGACAGACAGGCAGATAGGGCACTCTTTGGCCAACACTCTCTTGATGAACTCTCTGTCATGTGACTCGCGTACAGCCTGCACTACATCCTCCAGGGAGTAGGGGGCGCTGTGCTCCTGGAGCAGAGACAGTGCCAGCTCACAGCGCCCCCAGCTGGGCAAGTCGTACACCGCCAGCAGCCTCCTGCAAACGCGCTGGGGAAAGCGAGGCAGGCAAAGCAGGTTATTTAGGGATAATTTAAAATTCAATATTGTCTTCTTTCATTTGATTTGTGGGTTTTAGTCAATTAAGAGAGAGAGAGAGAGAGAGAGAGAGAGAGAGAGAGAGAGAGAGAGAGAGAGAGAGAGAGAGAGAGAGAGAGAGAGAGAGAGAGGAGAGACAGACCGTAAAACTTCTTAAAGTAAGTCACCTGTTTGTCAGGGTGGTGTATGTCCAGTGGAGGCTCTGTGTCGTTGCTACACATGAGCTGGTGGAAAGGCTCCAGGAGAGGGCGCTGTAGCAGAGCCAGAGCCCCCCGCACCTCCCCTCCGCTCTGCCGCAGAACCTCGTGGCAACGAGCCTCATCCTCGAAACCCAACACACACAGCTCCTTCACCTGCACATTATAATAAATATAATATACAAATATGAAATATGAATATATAAACCCAACACACACAGCTCCTTCACCTGCACATTATAATAAATATAATATACAAATATGAAATATGAATATATAAACCCAACACACACAGCTCCTTCACCTGCACATTATAATAAATATAATATACAAATATGAAATATGAATATATAAACCCAACACACACAGCTCCTTCACCTGCACATTATAATAAATATAATATATAAATAATATGAACATATAAACCCAACACACACAGCTCCTTCACCTGCACATTATAATAAATATAATATATAAATAATATGAACATATAAACCCAACACACACAGCTCCTTCACATGGATGTCAGAAGTAATATAATATATAAATAATATGAACATATAAACCCAACACACACAGCTCCTTCACATGGACGTCAGGAGTAATATAATATATAACATATAAATAATAAATATGAATATATAAACCCAACACATTCAGCTCCTTCACCTGGACATCAGGAGTAATATAATATATAACATATAAATAATAAATATGAATATATAAACCCAACACATTCAGCTCCTTCACCTGGACATTAGAATAAATATAATAACATATTAATATTAAATATAATTATATAAACCCAACACATACAGCTCCTTCACCTGGGCATTAGGATAAAAATATTATATATATTAAATATACATAATATGAATATACAATATTAATATATGAAACCCAACACACAACTCTTTCACCTCAGAGAAAACAAAAGAGGTTTAAATATTCTGGATTACCTTTTGATGTTCGAATGTTATTTACTTAGAAACACCCCTTACTCTGGGCAAGAGGACGAGAGGTGCTCCAACACAGTAGTTCTGATAATGGTACTCCTATGCAATAGTGCATACTTTTATTTGTGTCCATTTAGCCATGCTATAATGTCACAGTCTTTTTTTTACTGTTCGACTAAATTGGCCGTAATCTTAAACAGCTACCAGGTCGTTACAACAGTAAACGGTAAACTTGGCGTTAAGGTCTTCTGTGCATGGTTACCATGGCGTTTAGGTCTACTGTAAACGGTTACCTAGGCGTGTAGGTCTCCTGTAAATGGTTACCATGGCGTTTAGGTCTACTGTAAACGGTTACCTTGGTGTTGCAGTCTACTGTAAATGGTTACCATGGCGTTGGTCTAGACTAAAGTAAACGGTTACCTTGGTTTTGGTTCAGAATAAATGTTTAGCTTGGCGTTGCGGTCGACTGTAAACAGTTACCTAGGGGTTTAGGTCTACTGTAAACGGTTACCTAGGCGTTTAGGTCTACTGTGAACGGTTACCTTGGCGTTGCGGTCTCTGAGTGCCTGTCGGGCTGCTCGCTCAGTGTCGCCCCCTGCTGTCAGCCATGCCTGCTTAGCCTCTGCCCGTGACAACTGGACCCGTCCACTTCCTCACTCCCAGAATCCTCGGCGGCGGTGGGGGCGTGGTCACTCAGCCCGTTCTGTGGGTAGACATACAGTATTAGATGGTTAGACAGATTTGCTTGTAGCACACACATACCTGTGATTGGACAGCTTTGTACCTTCATATCTGTGATTGGACAGCTCTGTCCCTGCATATCTGTGATTGGACAGTTTTTAACTTTAATATCTGTGATTGGACAGCTCTGTCCCTTCATATCTGTGATTGGATAGCTTTCTACCTTCATATATGTAATTGGACAGCTTTGTACCTTCATATCTGTGATTGGACAGACGGACGTGGACGCCGCAAATGCACAGATCTGGTCCAATAGGAAGGAAGCTCTGCTTTCAGCCAATCACAGGGCAGGATACTGGCGTCCCCGGCGACACGCATGCCCAGTGTAGACCTCCTCAGGACTCACTCCTCTCTTCTCTCCCTCCTGCAAGAGAAATGTCACTACGGTTATCTAAGAGGAGAGGAGAGAGAGTGAAAAGGAGAGGAGGGGGAGAGGGGGAGGGAGAGAAAGAGGAGAGAGAGGAGAGGAGAGGAGCAGAAAGGAGAGGAGAGGAGAAAGAGCGATAGGAAAAAAGATGAACCTCTTACTCTGATTAGATGGATCATTTTAAGCCCCTCTTCCTTCATCAGCCTCTGTCTCCGCAAATCAGGGTCCTCCGGGGCGGGACTTTGGGTTTGATTGGCAGCGCCGGCACGCGTCTGACTGGGGAAGGTGGGCGGAGCCTGACAGGCATGGGGGCGGGCACAGGGCGCGACAGGTCACACATTTCACAGATAGTCGCCGGCGAGTAGTTGACATAAGTACAGAACTGACACACCCACTGGAGAGAGAAAGAGAGAGAGAGAGAGAGAGAGAGAGAGAGAGAGAGAGAAAGCGGGAGGAAAGAAGAGAGAGAAACATGACACAAGCACAGAGGAACCTCAGGGTCTTTAGAGGATGCCCTATTAAGAGGGTCTACCTTACAGAGAAAGAACAATCTGTTTTTTATTCATACAACCATCCAAGCAGACTAATAATGGATTCTGGGGACGGGGTGGGGGGGGGCACCTACCTGACTGTCGGGGTCACCGGGCATGCCCAGAACAGGGGCTGGGGGTCGCGGGGGTGTGACCGGAGGGTGTGTGGGAGTGACGGGAGGTCGGGTCGCCAGACGGGGGCGCTCACA
>JAPMUY010004668.1:0-33100 GCA_026901105.3 Galaxias olidus
TTCAATACAAATTTGTTCCAATCCATACACGAGTTAGTGCAGCGTATGCGTTTGAATGTGTGGTTTTTCAGGACCAGTACTATGCATTAACTCGCTTTGGCCTTGCCGTGTGCACAATCATGATAGTTCACAGTTGATATAGCAACACCCCTCCCCCCACCGAATGTTGCCGATACTCTCGTGCAGCGTCCTCAGAGCTGTTTGTTTGTGCCTGAACATGACGAGAAGAGGGAGTTGTATGGGGTCATTATTGAAGCAAAACTATTTGCAAATGCGAGTGGAGAGTTGTGCATCTGTATCTCAATCCGTGCGTGCGTAATCAGATTGACAAATGTAATAATAATAATAATTCATTTTATTTAGTTTTTAGTGCTTTTCTAGATACTCAAAGCGCTTTACACACATTGGTTGCCAATTAATAACGCAGAACGAACTACGAATGGACCGACAGCTATCAAACACAACACTCAGTCTGAGTGATACCACGGCAGCCAATTGGCGCCAGACTTGCTCACCCAACATATGACGACAGACTTGCTAACACAGATAGGACACACAGACCGACTCCAGTTGAATTGGCAGTGACTGGTCAGGGCACTGGTAGGAGGATGCGGCATGTTTTTTGATGTGTACTGAGACTTGTGAATGTGTACAGGGATCTGCAAATGCGTATTCCGAATCCGTGCGTGCGTAATCAGGTTTGTAAGTGTGTATAAAAAATATTCGTCTGTATTCAGATTTGCAAGTGTATTGAGAGTTGTGTAGACAAATCTGTGAATGCGTGCATAGATCCGTAAATGTGTAGACAAATCTGTAAATACGTATGTGGATATTAATGGCTAAAAGTCTAAGTATTTTTGCTTGCAAGAGCTGAAAATACAGACAAGCATAAGTTACAACTCACGCGGGCCTCTCCTTTGGATGTGTTTTTTCACGTGACTTTTGCTACACTTCTGCCGTGACAGAGATTCGTCCGTGTGGTGATTTGTCTGTGTGTCAAGGTTCGTAGGTGTGTCAGTAGAAATGCCAATGACTCCCAAGGTGCACTTCGATATGCAACATCCAATCAACGCATTTATATTTGTCACATCAGGCGGTAAATAAGCTCTGAACTAGGCTACATCTTAAACTAGGCTATAGAATATAGGCTATGTTAGTGGTTACATTTGCAGATGCTGCATTTGAATGGAATCTGGTGTTTCTGTTTCCCAAGTTATTTTCTCTTAGATATTCCAACTAATGTCATTAGTAATATGTATTCAGTTAGTTTAAATTCTCAAACAAAACGTTCAAATGATTTCTTGCATTATAGCTTGACGATTTTAATATTACATTATTTGCATACATAACGTTAACATTTGGTTTACCTCGAAGACCCAATTTAACACAGGCGTTTCTTGCCGACATAAATATGATGACTAAATAAGACTTTGCTCTAGGCTGAGAAATTCATGGTATGTAGAGGCGCAGCGGCACAATGCCAGCGTTAAACCTATAAAGATCTTTGTTTTAGCTATAGGCTTCGAATCCAGCCTCTGCCTCTTTTTCGTATGTGTGTTTGATAACCCTTAGTTTTAGATTCGACTTGTTCCAAAAACCATAGTCATTAAATCAGCTTTTTAAAAGTTTATTTATTTAGCTTTGTAGGTGAAATGGCTGACACTTTGAAAATGTGGTTTGCTACCGGTCAAAATTAATGAGAAGGGGGAGGCTGGAGACCTGGAGCACAGGCAGAGATATACGACCAAGGAAAATATAGGCCAGGCAGTTTCACCACCCTGCTGCCCCTGATGCATTGCCGTAGGCTAAACTAAAGTATAGGCGAACTGTATGTTAATTATTTTTGCTGAAGTTATTGTTCGGCCATCGCGTAACGTTGGGTTATTAGATTAGGTTATTGGATTAGCTAAGGATAGATACCAATTTATTGCACTAGGCTATGTCTATTGATATTAACGTCTTAAGTTACTGCACCATGCCTCATTGCTCTCATACGCAGTATTCAAGTAGCTAAATTAACGTAACGTCCTTTTATTTTTTTAATCAGTGAGCAGGAGGAATTTGATAGGCATTCTAAAGAAATCTAAGATGATTGATGAGGGATATAACTAAACTGAAGTCCTATTTTATAAAAATGGCATGGCTAAAGTTCTTTTAATAAACACGTTTTGGTTCACAAAAAAACTTGTCTTTTTCATCAATAGTGCATATGATTATACTGTAAGTCTGCAGGGCTATATATGGTTATTTATGTATGAATTACATGAATTATGAGTTACATCAAAATTCACAACAACAAAAATGACAGGTATCACTCAATTGCACGGTCTTCTACATGAAAACCAACAGTGAATATAACTAGGCTGCAGCAGATATGATATTTGATAATGCATATCATAACATTGTCCATGTAATCGAACTAGTTATTATATATTAATGAAACAATTATTTTTAAATTCACAAAAAAACACTAAGGCAGACCTAATCAGTAGCCTAGTGCATATCATTACATTGTATAATCAGTAATTCAGTGCATCATAGACCTACTGCATTTGATATCTTAATGTAATGTGTACATTTAAATAAACGGCTTATGTGGCATGATTTTAAAGCGTTGATTGGATGTTGCATATCGAAGTGCACCTTGCGAGTCATAGGCATTTCTACTGAGACACACCTACGAACCTCGACGAATCGCCACACGGACGAATCTCTGTCACGGCAGAAGTGTAGCAAAAGTCACGTGTAAAAACACATCCAATGGAGAGGCCCGCGTGAGTTGTAACTTATGCTTGTCTGCATTTTCAGCTCTTGCAGCAAAATACTTAGACTTTTAGCCATTAATATCCACATACGTATTTACAGATTTGTCTACACAACTCTCAATACACTTGCAAATCTGAATACAGACGGATATTTTTTATACACACTTACAAACCTGATTATGCACGCACGGATTCGGAATACACATTTGCAGATCCCTGTACACATTCACAAGTCTCAGTACACATTTGTCAATCTGATTACGCAGGCACGAATTGAGATACAGATACCCAACTCACCACTCGCATTTGCAAATAGTTTTGCTACAATAATGACCCCATAGGGTCGGAAGTGGTTTTTGTTGGAGGCGGGCTTTAGCCTGCCCACCCAATCAGAAGTTTGAAACGGTACTGGAATTTTCTGTGCTATTTTTTCGTTGGCAATTTATTTCATTTTTTTCTTAACTTTTGATTGGGTGGGCAAGACGCACGTTTGGGTGGGCTGTGCCCAACCTTGCCCCTGCCTACCGCCGGCCTTGCCTCAGACTATCCATTTTTAAATCAGGCCTAAAAAAAGTTCTATTTAAGAAAGCCTTCTGCTAAATTGTTTTAATGTTGTACAACATTCAAAAAGCTACTCAAAACACATTTATTTAAAAAAAGCGTTCTAATTATGATGCCTGACATAATGTGTTTGTTATTTTATACCCTTTACCCTTGTAATCTTGTGATGTTCATCGATGTCCTCTGCCTCAATTTCCATGTGCCTGTCCTATGTTTATTGCATGCTAAATTGTCTATTGTGCTGTTTTTACTGTGTGTCTTGTACGGTGAACTTGGGTGTTAGAAAGGCATCTATAAATTAAATGTAGGCTATTATTATTATTATTATTTAGTATTGGTCAGGTATTTAAGAAGCTATTTGAAAGAAGCAACAGTAAAGGTAAGTGTTATAGAAGTCTTGACACATAATAATGAAGGCAACTTAAACATAGTATGTTACATTATCGTCTCCAATTTTAAAATAGCAAATATTGTAATATCCAGTCAATCATGTAATAGTTTTCTCATGAGGCTCAAGCGCTTTACAAATTGGTTGCCAATTAGGTCCGCACAACAAACGGACAGACCAACGTTTATCACACACAACAGTTGGTCTGGCTAATACCACGGCAGCCAATTTGCACCTTGTCTTCACCAACATATATCATTTACATACTTTTGCACACATCAGTTCTACTGGCAGTGCCGTGGTAAGGGCACTGATAGGAGTATTAACCATGTTTTTGTAAGAAGGAGGAAACTTGAGGACCCGGTGGAAACCCACACGAACACGGGGAGAACATGCAAACTCCTCAACGAAAAGTATACGAATAGTACTACATTATTGGTTAGTAATTCCATTATCGACTTTACATTGACTTTACATTAAGAACGGACAAATTATTAACGTTATTGACAGTTATAACATCAAAGGTAGTTCTTACAGTATTGGCTGTTACAGTCCTTCGATCTAGACTGGGCAGACCTGTGAACAAAACATGGACAGTGCGCGGTGGTAGGCTACTTCCTTGCCGGTGGTAGGCTACTTCCTTGCCGAGATATTATTTCTTATTAGTTATCAATTTATTTTTCATTTATTTGTGTTGCCAACTTTTCCCGACTGTCGACATTTAGAACTCTATTTTGTATTGCCACCAAAATCATAATGATTAGTGGCAACAATAAACGAATTTTGTACAGTTTCTTTCCTGTGCTGCACGAAGCTTTCTCCGGGCTCTCCGTGGAAGAGAGGGTACTGCGTCCATATAGCCTGGCTACGCGAAACTAGGGTACTCCGACTTGGGATCGACATTAAATTACTTTAGCATTCCTGATCGTAAGGTGCGTTAAGTTATCTTAAAATAGATAGGTATTAATTGAAAAACAATCATTATTATGATGATGATTAAACCCCTGTTTAAAGGACTTTGAAAAAAAAATAAAACGAAAATATGAAAACTGGAGAAGCCTATTCAATTGAATACTTTTTGGAAATGGAGTTCACAGTTAAAAAAATGTTTTACCTGTTGTGTAAGGTTAAGTCAGAGCAGTTGTTCAGAAGGCTTGTTTCGCTCCAGTTTTAATATAGGTCACCGTGTGAGTTTATAAGAACTGGCTTTTGAGGAAGGGCAAGTTGGGAAAGATCGAACTGTTCGTATGCGTTCAAATTCCGAGGAGAAAAACTGGATGATGTCAGGTGTCAAATTTCAAGTGCGTCTGCAGTAGCTTAAAAGCATTATAATAATAGGTTTCCTTTGTTGAATCGTCGCGTGATTCATTGCCTCGGGTCTTGGGCATATGGAAGTAACCAATTGCAGAACTACACCAAAGCAAGCCGTCCCGTTATTGTGCATTGGCAAACCATTTACAATACAGCATCCTTATTCCAAATAACTTACTACTGATTATCATATATTTTTTTCTATTTTATAAATGTACAATGTATTCTCTTAAATTATATCACACTCGAGCATATTAATCATCTATGTCCTGTGTATGTTCTTAATTCTCTAGCAGTAGTAACATTTAGTGGAATATTAGATCATCATTGCTGCTTTTAGTTCATGTTTTATATATATAGTTTTGTTCTTCGCCTATAGTCTTAAAACTCTACTGTGATTACCTGCATTTTAAACAGGTTACTATCATTGTTGCTGCTTTAAGTTCATATTTTCTATATATTGTTTTGTCCTTAGCCTATAGTCTTAAAACTCTACTTTTATACATCCTGTCATTACCTGCATTTTAAACAGGTTACTATTGGGAATGTGACTCATAGTCTCAGTCCCTTACCCTTGTATAAATAAAGAAATAAATAATCAAATAACTAAGCTCCCTAAATTAAGCTTTGTTTTTGGACTACGTGGACTTTGCCTGTGGTCTTAAGATAATGTGTCATATGCCTATATACTCACGGTCTCATGATTTCTATAACAGTCTACTGTGGTCGTTGTTCTAAATATGAGAATATTACGGAACATATGACAAAAAAAACAATACTTCTAAAATGAGGGAAAAGTGCGCAAGCCAGTGCTAAAATTAATGAGTAAGCCAGTTATTTTCCCCCCTCACTTAGGTATAAAAGTAATGTCACATTAACAATGTCTTGACTGATCAATTATAGGTATTTTAATAGATACAACATACTTCGGTAAAAGTCACCAGATCTGCCCTTGTGGCTTGGAAAACATAACTGTAAGGGGCTTGAGAATACACATTCAATAATACATTCAAGTAAGAAGGGGTGCTTAGAGGCAGGAACATCGCATTGACCTGTACTTTAAGAAGTCAAGCAAGTATAAAGAATGAAGGCCAGCAGCTGGACACAATCCAAAGTCCATAGGACTTCAACAACTCCAGCACCGAGGAGATGCAGACAGACAAGAGGATAAGGTGATAGATCCCAGTCAGCCAAAATAAAACATCCAATGAGAAGATCGGTGACCAAAAACCTGAAGTAAAGTGGCCATCAGCCACTGAAAAGAGTGTTTGGGACTTAACATGGACCTAAAAGACACATGAACAGTGGTACAGTTGAAAGGAAATTAGATAAAATAGGAGAAACTCAGTTGGAACCAGAGGCGTCGTGCCCATTCAAACAGAGGAGGCACGTGCCCCCCTCAATTATTTTAAATCAAAATCATAGTTTTATGTAAATTTGCCACTTGAAATAGCAATGGTAGTGTCAGGACCCTACGGTTGGTCCCCTAAATATGATGACCCCACGGCAACACAGCGGACAGACACGGCACGGCAAGTATAAGTACAAATGTTTAATATAATGGCCTAAATTAATTACTATTAAAACCAGTACAATTCTAACTAAAAACAAGGAGCGCCCTGTAAAACTACTAAAACTCTGCAAACAACGGGAGTCCTAAAAGGGATTAAAAGGATTCTAAAAACACTTATAGGCAGTCATTAAGATCTAAAAATCGCTCGTGTCCGTTGTGGCCTCCTTATTCGACGATGATCACCCCCACCGTCGTATGAGGTTGGCTCTCGGCGTCTCGTCTTCCGAGGGTAATCCGGCAAAGTAACGCCGTCAGGAGACTGTCCAAGTAGCGTCGGTAGTCCTCTCCACCGATGTCCGGTTCGTCCGGGTCCGTCCGTGCGGGGGCAGGGAACACAAACAAACGTACATTACTAATATAAACAGGGTAGCATTGCGCAGATACAGCACATGTTTTTACGGGCCTTTGGAAAGTAGATTAAGGTGCGTTGTCACCCCTTCCTTGGGCAGGTCTGGTCTCGGCGGACAGCGTTCACCTTCGTCTCCGCGGCACGATATCTCCATTGACCTTTTTTCTTAGATTCCCCTGATTGGTGTCTGCCCCTTCCTGATATAGCTCCCTTTGTCGTGTTGCAGGCTTCGTTCCTGATGTGGTGAGGTGATTTGGGATTGTTCGCAGGTGTTGTCATTTGTTATGGCCAGTGTCTGGGGTTCCCTATCGTGCCCCGGAACATGCATGCTTAAAACACATCTATAAATATTATCACGTCTAGATAAAAACCACACTACATTAAAACGCAAACACAGTATAAAAACCACACTAAAACCAGCCACAAAGCAGAACAAATTAAAAATGCACCACTCTAAAACAAGCAAATAGGATTTTTCCTGCACTAAAATTGGCCTACCTGACAGTAGCAAAGTCTTTCTAGCTTAATAATAATAATACATTTTATAGCGCTTTTCTGGATACTCAAAGCGCTTTACACACATTGGTCGCCAATTAATAACACAGAACGAACTACGAATGAACCGACAGCTATCAAACACAACAGTCAGTCTGAGACCACGGCAGCCAATTTGCCAGACTTGCACACACAGACCGACGCCAGTTGAATTGGCAGTGATTGGTAGGAGAATGCATCATGTTTTTTTTGATGGTAGGAGGAAACCCACACAAACACAGGGAGAATATGCAAACTCCACACAGAAGAGCCCTTGGCTGAGGTGGGGTTTAAACCTAGGACCTTCTTACTGTGAGGCAACAGTGCTAACCACTGAGCCACCATGCTGCTCTAACTTGCCACTTGTCCATTGACTGTGTTTTTTCAACTTCCAGCGCATTTTCAAGACAAAAATGTAATTAACTTTTTATTTTTATTTAACTTTTATTGGCAGCACGGTGGCTCGGTGGTTAGCACTGTTGCCTCACAGCAAGAAGGTCCTGGGTTCAATCCCCACCTGACCCAAGGGCGTTTCTGTGTGGAGTTTGCATGTTCTCCCCGTGTTCGCGTGGGTTTCCTCCGGGTACTCCGGTTTCCTCCCACAGTCCAAAAAACATGCAGGTTAATTGGTGACTCTAAATTGCCCATAGGTGTGAATGTGAGTGTGAGTTGTTGTCTGTCCCTATATGTCGGCCCTGTGATAGACTGGCGACCTGTCCAGGGTGTACCCCGCCTCTCGCCCTGTGTCCGCTGGGATAGGCTCCAGCCCCCCCCGTGACCCTGTACAGGATAAGCGGTAAAAGTTAATGGATGGATAACTTTTATTACCTTCCTCCTGGTAGACATAGATATGTACAATAGATCCCACGAATTGGGATTTGATGTGCGTCTACATGGTCGACATATTGGGACGGGCAACAGTCAAGAGTCGAGCAAGGTAAATCGTTTGAAACAATGCCACTGGCATGTGTAGCCTTTTGGTTGTACAAATAGGCAAAACGTTAAAAACAGGCATCACGGGATTACTTTTAACAAGTAAGTGACAATGTTGTTGTATTTTACTGTTATGTAATAAGTGAGCGTAAAATATTGCTTCAAACTATCCTGGAAATGACCTGACATCGTTGTCTACCTAACGAAAACATAACGTTACTGAATAATTGTTAAAGGGCAACGTTAGGGGTAAACGTGGAATTTACTTAACAATAACCTTATCCGTTGTTTAATTTACTTTATTGAAAATTAACAGCTGGAATGTGTTTAGTGCTCATGAGATTAAAACCATAGCCTAAATTAACTAGGTCTAGAAAAACCATATTTGTGCTGCTATCGCAATGCACTGGCTGCACCATTCAGCTATGCCAGAAGTAATGTTGAGATGGCCTTGTATTTGTCAAAGGTCATGGGCTAAGGAAAGCTTGAGCCATCTGACAATCATCACTTTTGCATCGTGCCATTAGTTCATCAGCAACTTCCACAACTTAAACTTGTGGAATAATTGTGACAATTAAGAATGGCTAGTTCACTTCATAAATAAAAAAAATTGGTCAACAAATATAAAACTGAGGTATGATCGCTATTGTGTATTGTATTGTGTATTTGCCAGTACTGCAACTTTTTATTTATTTTGTTGGTTTTGCTTTAGATTGAATGGTTTTATTAATTAAAGGTGTTCACATGTTGCTGATAAGTGTGAGATGAAGAGGAATTGAGCTTGTCCAAGACAGGGTACTACTTTGACTTGCGTCATACCTAGTTGCTCTAGAGCCCAATTATTTTTGTTTACATGTGACTGCACTGTATCTGATTCTGAACATTGGTCTCAAACACTTGACACACACATTGTTTTATTACATTAGTATTGTACTATTATATTATTGTATTGTGGTATTTTTATATTATAGTATTATATTATATTGTACTATATTATACTATTATATTATAGTATTGTATTGTATTGTACTTTTATTATATTGTAGTATTATATTGCATATGTCAGCGTCTGAAGTGAATTATTGAAGATGAAAATTAAATATTTGTGATCTACATTATTTGTGACAGTTTGGCAACTGTCTAGCCTGCAGAAGTGGAGTTAACATGTGTCTTGGGGTGTAAGGCTGAACTGACTGGATGTTCTTCTCTTAACTTGAGCCTGAGAATTAGCCTAATAATAAATAAATGACCAAAGATCAATATAGTAATATAATAGATAATATAATACAATATAATATCTACATTTTTGGAGAAACTCACAAAATCTGATATTCAAAATAATTTACACTTGATGTTTCCTATTCATAAATTGTAGCCTGTATGTCCCGGTGGAAGTTGTGGCTATTCAAAAGGTTAATGTGTTGTCATAGAGCTGATTAGATCCAAAAACCTAAAGTAACGTGGCCATCAGCCGCTGAAAAGAATGTTTGGGACTCTATTAACATAGATAAAAGACACTTGAACAACTGAGGGGCACAGTGGAAAGGAAGCTAGATAAAATAGGGGATATCATATATGATTATGGAAAGGACAGATTTGGGCTACTGGAGGAAGAAAAAAAAAACAGGTGGAACCAAGAAAATCGAGAAGGCAACAAGAGATCAACAAGCTAGTTAAAGAAAGAAGGCTATTAAAAAAGCAATGGAAAAAGACTTCTGAATCAGAAAAGGCAGGCATTAAAGACTTGCAGGACAGCTTAAAGAAGCGGTTGTCAACATTGAGGAGAGCTGAGAATCTACAAAGAAACCGAAAGAAGAAAGAACGAGCACGGAGTCAATTCTACAAAGACCCCTTCAAGTTTACTAAGTCCTTGTTTAACAAAGCAAAAGACGGAACGCTTAAAACAACCAAACAGGAACTGGAGTCCCACCTAAAAGAAACTCACAGAGAAAATGCATGAGGAATTCACAGTTCCCGCAGATATTCCACCATTTGAGGACCCAGTAGAGCAAATGGACACCAGCCCTCCGACATGGAAAGAGGTGGAAAATGCAGTCAGATGAGCAAGAGCAGCATCGGCACCAGGACCTAACGGAGTACCTTATAGACTGTATGAAAATGCACCTGATGTCCTACGTTTCCTTTGGAAACTACTGAAGCCAGCATGGGCAAAACAAATCATTCCCAGATCGTGGCGTCAAGCCAGAGGAGTACTGATTCCGAAAGAGAAAAATGTCATCATTCCACACAGCCCAAGCCCCTGAACTGCAGGAGTTACCCAAAAAGGCTGGTTATGCTATAGGAGAAAAAAAAAATAGTACTAAAGTAACTTGCGGTGCTCCAGAATGTAAAAGTAAAAGGCTCTCCATTACTCGCCATAGGATCTGTTTCATATCTTGGCACTCGGCCATATATGACTAGTTTCCCAAAGAGGAATACATTTTAAATCTGAGAGGTTTTCTGGTGTTTCTGCCCCCTCCATTCCCTGCCCCTCCCTGTTATCTTTATGTCCACAGGTTTCTCTTTTCTCTCCACAGGTCTTGTAATTGTTTAGGAATGCGATGGAATAAAATATATATTTCCTATTTATAAATCAATTATATTATTAATTAAAGTTATATTACTATCCCTAACCTTGTTATCTTAAGTATTCACTGTGTCTATCTATATAATACTAATAGTTAATTATTTTTACAATATGTATTTATATATAATTAAGAATAATTTTCAATGATTTTGAAAAACTAAATTTCCAGATAGTTTTTTTTTACCTTGCAGTGTCAAAAGTTGTTAATTTAAATAAAGTGTGTGTTTTGTTGAACACATAAAATGTATATTTCAGTGGTTGTGTCTTGTTTATTTTCAGAAACATTCTTAATTTACTAATACTGTTGGCCATAAAGAGTAAGGAGGACTGGTTGCCTGAAATGTACCATTCGGATAACATTCCAAACCGTTTTCACACAGATCACTAGAATGGTCATAACGTTTTTACAATACAGTGCATCCGGAAAGTATTCATACCCCTTCACTTTTTCCACATTTTATTATGTTACAGCCTAATTCCAAAATGGATTAAATAGAAAAAAATGTCAACATTCTACATACAATACCGCATAATGACCAAGTGAAAAAGGTTTTTTTTAATTTTTTGCAAATGTCCATCCATCCATCAACTTTTACCGCTTATCCTGTACAGGGTCACGGGGGGGGGGCTGGAGCCTATCCCAGCGGACACAGGGCACACCCTGGACAGGTCGCCAGTCTATCACAGGGCTGACACATAGGGACAGACAACAACTCACACTCACACCTACGGGCAATTTAGAGTCACCAATTAACCTGCATGTTTTTGGACTGTGGGAGGAAACTCTGAGTACCCAGAGGAAACCCACGCGAACACAGGGAGAACATGCAAACTCCACACAGAAAGGCCCTTGGGTCAGGTGGGGATTGAACCCAGGACCTTCTTGCTGTGAGGCAACAGTGCTAACCACCGAGCCACCGTGCTGACCTTCGCAAATGTATTAAAAATAAAAAAATTAAATATCACATGTACATAAGTATTCACACCCTTTGCTGTGACACTCAAAATTGAGCTCAGGTGCATCCCGTTTCCACTGATCATCCTTGAGATGTTCCTACAACTTGATTGGAGTCCACCTGTGGTAAATTCAATTGATTGGACATGATTTGGAAAGGCACACACCTGTTTATGTAAGGTCCCACAGTTAACAGTGCATGTCAGAGCACAAACCAAGTTATGAAGTCCAAGGAATTGTCTGTAGACCTCCGAGACAGGATTGTATCGAGGCACAAATCTGGGGAAGGGTACAAAAAAATGTCTGCAGCATTGAAGGTCCCAACGAGCACAGTGGTCTCCATCATCAAAGGCACATGACAGCCCGCATGGAGTTTGCCAAAAGGCACCTAAAGGACTCTCAGACCATGAGAAACAAAATTCTCTGGTCTGATGAAACCAAGATTGACCTCTTTGGCCTGAATCCCAAGCGTCATGTCTGGAGGAAACCAGGCACTGCTCATCACCTAGCCAATACCATCCCTACAGTGAAGCATGGTGGTGGCAGCATCATGCTGTGGGGGTGTTTTTCAGCAGCAGGAACTGGGAGACTAGTCAGGATCAAGGGAGAGATTAAAAAGCTTTTTTCACTTGGTCATTATGTGGTATTGTGTGTAGAATGTTGAGGAATTTTTTTTATTTAATCCATTTTGGAATTAGGCTGTAGCATAATAAAATGTGGAATGTGGGGGTATGAATACTTTCCGGATGCACTGTAAATTATATATTTAATTTAATTGATGTTCCATATTACCCAGGAAATTGTGAACATTTCATATGCTCTAATTTTTTCTCTATCTTGTATTTAAAATGGTGATAATTTGAGGTTTATGATGAAGTTTGGCGAACAAACAATATTTTAATTTAAATTGGTGTGCAAAAGCTTTTGGAGACAGGATGATTACCCTAAAACAATCATACATAATTTTATATAAATGAAAAGAACTAGATCTTCTCTTCAATATGGTGTATAAACTTTAAATGTGTGATGTAATATGAAAACACAACAAAGACTTCATAAGTCCATATTTTTTTTACAATTGGAATTTCGGAACTTTTGGGCTCAGGCTGGAAAGGGTTAATATGGAGGGGAAAATATTTTTTTGCATTGTAGCATAAAGAATGAGCGAATACCTTACAAAGAACAAGTTAATAGATACCTCAGTACAGAAAGCAGGCATTTCAGGCTTCTTCGGGTGTCTGGAGCACACTAGCATGATTTGGCACCAAATTCAAGTGGCAAAACGAGAGATAAAGGACCTTCATGTCATTTTCCTGGACTTGGCAAAAACATTTGGTTCTGTGCCCCACAAGCTTTTGTGATCTGCATTTTAGTTTTTTAAGGTGCCAAATGCAATTTTATTCCTGGTTAAGGCATACTTTCAGGACATTCAATTGTGTTTTGATACACCGACATTTACCACCGAATGGCAACATCTGGAGATTGGCATCATGGCAATGTACAATCTCACCCTTGGCATTTACTATGGCCATGGAAGTAATAATCCGAGCATCAAAATGGGTCATTGGTGGGCAAAAGGTAAGGGCAGGATTACGCGTCCCTCCCATTCGAGCAGATGTGGATGATATGACAATATTGATGACACCTGCTCCGTGTACTAAAAGACTGCTAAGCAAACTTAATGATAACTTTAAATGGGCTAAAATGAAAGTAAAACCAAGAAAATCCAGAACCATATCAGTTGTTAAATTTTGTTGCACAATTTTCCCTTTCTTCATAGATGAAGATCCAATTCCAACCATGATCGAAAAGCCAGTCAAAAGTCTCGGAAAATGGTACAATGCTACCCTTACAGACTCTTGAGCAGGTGGAGGAATTAAGGATAGAATTGAACAGAGGCCTGGAGAGCATTGTGAAGTCAGGGTTGCCAGGAAAGCTAAAACTATGGTGCTTACAGATTGGACTTCAACCCCGGCTCAGGTGGCCATTGACAGCGTATGATATACTCATCATTAAAGTTGAAAAGCTGGAAAGAAGAGTCAGCTTTTATGCTAGGAAATGGTTAGGGGTGCTGTCGTGCGAAAATGTGTTTGGGTTGCGTCACAGTGCATTGTTGTTTGCTACAATGTTGAATTTTGCTACATTCACAGTTTCGCTGGCTAAAGAGCTCGCGCTGGCATCAGTCACGAGCTAGGCAACACTTTGTCCGATTTTACCTCAGAGCGGCTCGTGACGCTCTGTTTACGCGTCATCCAAGTGACAGCTGACTGCTCCTGCTACAAGACTGCTAAAAGTTTTTTGCGGCCAAAATGTCATTACTTGTATGATTAACTAAACAAATATAAACGTTTAAATCAGATTTTTAAACACTTACCATATGGCTGACATTATATAATTTTTTAAATAATACGTTTAAATTAACGATATAAATACTTAATTTTGCTACGGCCTTTAAAATCAATTAACAATAATATACATGGAATGGCTTAGAATATCATGGTTAACCTAATAATTATTAAAATACACCAATTACAAGTTTTCATTAATTTCACAAGTTTAACGTAAAAAACAGATGCATAAAAAATCTAATTGACACAATGAAGGTAGATTTCTGAAGATGCATGGAAACTCATGTTGGGGGATGATGTGTGAACTTCATTTCTTGTGGAGTCGTTCCTATTCAGACACAGAAACGAAGAGCTTAATATTTTTATATTTTATCATTGTCCAAATGGCCTGTTTTAGTGGAAAGCCCTCTCACCACGACAAGGTACAGGGCCAAGAGAGGGTAAAATGTGGGCCCAGTTTAAATGTGACACTTGACACAATTTGACATAGTCTTGGATGCTTACATTTCTTGAACTATCATAAATCCAAAATACCAATGTTGAGAGGTTAGTTAAAACATTGTAAAATTTCCAATTCTGAGAGGCTGTGTAAGCTTAATGTTTTGTTGTTCAGAAACTTGAAGTAACTGAAGCTCTTTCAGATATGTTTTCATCTTTAATTCATAGTTTATTTCCTGACTTTCAACACTATAGAGCTCTTAATAGAATTTTGCGAATTCATTAACTACTTAATCTAATTTTTGGAGAGTTCCTCTGAGGCACTCATCATTTTTATTATTATTTTATTATATTATTATTCTTTTTTGTTGTTTTTTTAATTTATAGTACAAAAATATAAGAGCCTTTGGCCCGCTATCAGAATATCTCTGCTTGTATATACCAAGCTTCTTTCAATCCTTTCTATCTGAATTATATCAAGTGCTGCTCTTGTTTACCTACATTTTTTGAACGTTACTTCCCTCTTTTCCTGTTTGTGTACCCTTTCGAGCCCCCTTATTTTTCCTATAGATCAACAATTTTAGACTCCCTTTGTCTCTTTTTACGAGATGCATGGCTATGATTTCGCCTCTAATTACAGCTTTTGCCCCCTCCCATAGATTTATGGGACGGATACAAGGTGGACTGTGTGAGGAGTAAGGGACATGAAACACCTTTCTGAAAAAATTAAGAAACATGAGTGTTCGAGGGCACACATGGAGAATACAGTCAAGCTAGCCATGCTCGGCACTCGGCAGAAGATTGGGGTGAGCAAAAAATGTAATAGGTCCGTAAGAGTATAAACTTGAGCTTCGCTTCTTTTTTTGTAATAACGTTATAATTCCTATACAAGTCTGATCAACTATGTAAAGTGCCCTATGAATGTACGTAGGTTAACTTTGTAGGCCGATCATACAATTGTAAACATATTTAGCTTGTTTTGCTTTGTTGAATGTATGGAAGCTAATTAACCATGATCTAGAATGTTCGCTGATGAGCAAAATGGTTCAAGTGTACGGTCTAAACAAAGTTGTGACTGTTATTTTTACCTGTAGGAACTGGAGTGTCGAATACCGTGTCTTATCCTTCACCATCTGTATGTTTAAATCTTTGCCAGGTATGTGTAATATGTTTAGGTATATTTACTGTGTACCTTTTTCTAATGTGTTTTTGATATGCTAGCTAATCAGTTGTACTTTTGGATTGAGGAAATGGGTTGTGATGTGGGTTTAGGTAACGTTATATCTGTAAAGCTATACGATCACATTGTTTAATTTTAATTCTGACAGGACTAAAGGTATAGGCAAAAGCAAGCTTTAATCAATAAAGTAAACAATACAAAAATAATAAAGAAGAATACGATGAAATCAAACGATAACAAAGGGCGACACCACGCTACACCAGTCTGCCGCTCTACACACAAACCCAGTCTATCGAATGCCGCCCTATGGGAGGGGTCTGTTATCCTTTTATACAGTGGTAGAATACAAGGTCATATGTCAACTGGATGGAGAGGAATCATTGGTTTAGACGATAGACCCTCCCTTGTTGGTGCGCAGGCTCAGTCCTAAGCCTCTAGGCACGTCTCTGCCATTGTTGTAGTCATATCGAATACAGGCGTGCGCTTTAAGAGAGGGGAAAAGTCTACAGAGATCGTAACAATGACCATTGACAGACCTTGAACAGATTATAACGTGTAGGATTGTCCTTTTAATACACAGCACATAATATATGTAATTAAGTGGTCTAATACACAGCATGTAATACATGTAGCTAAATCTTAACACTTTTATTGATAAATGTGGCAAAGACGGAGCTGGTGTCGAATATCATGTCTTATCTTTGACCATCTGTATGTTTAAATCTTTGCGCGACGATTGTGCAATAAACTGCATGCACCCAACGTTTTGTTTGAGAATCTTTAATGGAAGCTGACACACTTCTCTACTTTGAAGAGGATCAAGACCTACCTGAAGAAGAGCATGACACAGGATGGCCTGAATGCTCTGGAAATGCTCTCTATTGAGAAAAAACGAATCAAAAACATCCCTGGCTTTAATAAATAATTTAGAGGTTTGCCACTCAGAATGACAGAATGGCCAAATTCCTTAACAAATAAGATGCCATTCATACACACAAAGTTACCCTGACCCCATTTGTTTTTGCAGTTGACTTTAGTAAGATTTTATTGTGTAAGAATGCCTCACATGTTTAATATTGGCATTTAATAAATACTATTTCACAGAACACTGACTTGAGCTTGGTTCAAGATGGTTCCTGTGTTGGCTGCTGCCATGGCTTGTTTGTGTCTGTTTCACCTGTTTGTGGTCCTGTTTAGTTTTGTTCCTGTCGGTCCGTGATGTCTCAGCTGCTTAGAAACTCCATGGATAGTTTGTCCACTGTCGGGAACTATCCACCTCCACCCCTGGTGGTTTGCTCGTCGTCCCAGGGAATACCGCTGCTGTGCGATTGGACAGAGGTGCGAAACTAGCTGTGCGAAACTAGCGTTGTAAGAGGAGGCGAGGAACTAGGGCTGGTTCCCAGGTTAAATCCCGACGTCTCTGGAAGCAGGTCCTTGCTGCCAACCTCCAGAATTGTATCCCCGCGATCAGAAGGCCCACGCTGATCAACTCTGGTGTTGAGGTAGGAGAGTCCGTCGCCGCATGGCCCCGGTGCAGCCCCGCCAGATTATGTCACCTGCAGTCAGTGTTCCCCGACTGCCTTTGTAATGGTTGGGATCGCCGTGGTGCGCGAGTGATCCGTCCGATTGCACGCACTCCCAAGGCTTCCCGTTCTGATGATTCGTCAATCAAAATGTGCTTGATTAATGCTCGCTCTGTGGCAAATAAGGCCCCCGTACTAAATTACTTGTTTACAAGGGAAAATTTGGCTTTCCTGTTTTTGAGTCTAACTTGGCAACGAAATATGGAATTCATCCATTTAAATGAACTGTGGCCTATGGATTGTTCATTTATAGGGTCTCCACATCTGTCAGGCCGTGGTGGAGGGCTAGCTGTGGTCTGAAGAAATTGGTTTTCTTGCTAGTTGGTGAGCACGGAACCTTTTACTACTTTTGAACTACAGCTGACAAAAGTTGGTCGGCTAAAGCCGTATTATTGTTTTAGTTTACCGACCTCCTGGTCCAGCAGGTCAGTTTTTATCTGAGTTCACTGACTTTTTTACTTCTATTTTTAGCTGGACAAAGTGATACTAGCTGGAGATTTTAACCTGCATATTGATGATGCCACGAATTGTGTAGCCACTGAATTTCTTAATATTACCAAATCTTTTAATTTCAAGCAACACATTTCTGGCGCCACACACAGGTGGTCATACTTTGGAGCTTGTTTTTTTTGGGGGGGGGGGGGGGGGGGTATTGATCATATCCATTGTGAGGATCTTTTGATCAGTGATCATAAATGTATTTTTCTTTGATCTTTCTGTAAATGCAGACCCTTTGTGTCTTAAGAGAATGTCGCGTTCTCGCATCATTACTCAGAGTACCGTTGATCAGTTCTCAGCGCATTTTTGCTGTAACCTTAATACAAATCTTAATGATGTTGAGCTTTTAATGCAGTCTTTTAATGAGCATTGCTCCACGCTGCTGGACAAAGTGGCACCTGTAAAGGGCAGCTGTGTGTTCTATGTGTGTGTGTGAGCAAGTCTGTTGTAATATGTTGGGTGAGCAAGTCTGGCGCAAATTGGCTGCCGTGGTATCACTCAGACTGAGTGTTGTGTTTGATAGCTGTTGGTCCATTCGTTGTTCGTTCTGTGTAGTTAATTGGCGACCAATTTGTGTAAAGCGCTTTGAGTCTCGAGAAAAGCGCTAAAAACTAAATAAAATGGATTATTATTATTATTAAAGACCAGGACTAGGGCTATCTGCAACACTTCTCCACGCCATCTGCTGTCTGAGACGGAAGTGTCGCAAAACTGAACGACTATGGAACACCACTGGACTAGAGGTGCATCGCCTATACCTGAAAGATCTCAGATTCTCTTTTAATGCATTAGTCAAAGATGCCCGGATTGCTTACTTTGCAAAAATTATTTCTTCTTCATAAAGAAATCCGAGGGTTTTATTTGACACTGTCAATAACATTGATTCACTGCCCCTCCCAAACATCACCATGTTTTTTTGTCAATGATTGTAATACGTTTCTTATTTTCTTTGCTGATAAGGTCATGGCTATTTGGTCCAGCATTCATCCTGGGACTTGTCTGCCCAGTTCCCCCATTGTCTCCTACTGTTCTGGACTCTTTCCAACCTATCAGTTTGCAAGATTTGATGGATTTGATTAGGAAAATTAAGCTATCTTCTAGCCCTCTGGATGTAATACCATCCATCCATCAACTTTACCGCTTATCCTGTACAGGGTCACGGGGGGGGGGGGGGGGGCTGGAGCCTATCCCAGCGGACACAGGGCGAGAGGCGGGGTACACCCTGGACAGGTCGCCAGTCTATCACAGGGCTGACACATAGGGACAGACAACAACTCACACTCACATTCACATTCACACCTACGGGCAATTTAGAGTCACCAATTAACCTGCATGTTTTCGGACTGTGGGAGGAAACCGGAGTACCCGGAGGAAACCCACGCGAACACGGGGAGAACATGCAAACTACACACAGAAAGGCCCTTGGGTCAGGTGGGGATTGAACCCAGGACCTTCTTGCTGTGAGGCAACAGTGCTAACCACCGAGCCACCGTGCTGTATGTAATACCATCTTCTCTATTTTTAAAAGTTTTTCCAAGTATCGGCCCCTCCATATCAGCTATTGTTAATTCTTCATTGTCTACAGAATGTGTCCCTTCCTATTTTAAGCATGCTACTGTCCAGCCCATAGTAAAGAAACCTAACTTAGATCTTGCTGTGCCCAAGAACTATGGACCTATATCCAAACTCCCATTCTTGTCAAAAATTTTAGAGAAGGTTGTGGCCAAACAACTCACTGTTGCGTTGAAAAGGCACAATATTTATGGTAAGTTTCGGACTGGGTTTCAGAAACGGCACTCTACTGAAACTGCTCTTCTGAGGGTTTCAAATTATATTTTAATGTCATCCGATGCAGGAGATTGAGTGTTCTTTGTTAGTACTACTTGACCTCAATTATGCGTAGACTGTCATATCTTTAAAAGGTTACATGACTGGGTGGGCATTTCAGGCACAGGATTAAACTGGTTTTCATCGTATCTCACTGATAGAAGTTTCACTGTCTCTTTTGGAGCCTTTGTGTCGGATTCCTCTCCACTGGTGTCCCGCAGGGATCGATTCTGGGGCCCCTGTTGTTCTCTTTATATTTGCTGCCATTGGGACAGATTAGAAACAAATTTAATATTGCATATCAACTATTTGCAGATGATATCCAACTCTACTTTTCCTTTAAACATTGTATTTGTTATTGTGTATTTTTATGTATTGTTTTTGGTTTTGCTCCTGTAAAGCACTTTGTGACTCATGTCTGTGAAAAGCGCTTTACAAATAAACTTTACTTACTTACTGGTGTCCTGCAGTTATTGTTAAATTGTATTGGTGAAACCTACTGAATATGGCACAGCCCTACCTAGAATACTTTTCATCAGCCGCCACTGCAAACCAGGCAAAGGATATCTACAATATTTCTGTTAAATTTTTTCCGTTTAAAAATAGACATTCAATTCATACATGACAGTAAAATAAGGTGTACAATACGCGAAGTTTTGAAATAGTCACCAATACACAACACATTTTCATCACACAATAAATCCCTGTTCAGCAATGGCATCTTCATTAAGTCCATGGGGGGCTCAGTTAAACCACTCTTTGTCATTAGAGGGCAACACAGAGTGCTTGTGTTTTCTGTATGTGTCTTCTATAAGACAAAAATTTGAAAACATGCATTGACAATCATTCAACACAGGTTATGTTGAAATTGGACTTGTGAGCATGTAGAAGTCCAACAAGCTGTATTCATTTCATTAGGGTGAACATTTTATGAGAACAATTGGGACATGTATGCAAGGCACTAATACAAATGGTTAATAATTCTGGTGGTCGGGAGCGGCTAATCCCCCTTTAGCGCTGTACAAAGGTCAAGGTATTCTTACGGCTTGGTGGGTACGCCATATTGAATGCAAAAAATGTATGAAAAGCCGTGATGACTCCCTCCTTCAAATCACTGTCCCTGCACACCCCTTTGCTTTGACCACACTGGGCCCTTATCTTGTTAAGGCTGACTTCCAGTTGGTGTGTGTCAGTTGGGTGGTCGGGTAAGGTACGTCAGGCTAAACACAAAATGGAAAGTAAATTAGTATAAATAAATCATTAGCGCAAGTAAGCATTATGGTCGTCGTAAACAGGGTGAAATGAATTTGTGAATGAAAGCAAATGTGTGAGGCAATTTTTTTCGGTTTGACTGTGGCTTACCTCTTCCAAAGTAACATGATGCTCCACCTTTTCCTTAAAAATAACTGGCAAGAGAACAAGTCCATGGCTACAAGAGAGAGTAAGACACAGATCGACATAAAAGTCTAAAATTGTACAGTGGTGTTTGATTCTCTGTCTATGCAATTGTGTGAGAAGGTGGCTCGGATCAATAAACATTTGAAAATGGTCTGCATGGGGCAAGGACAGTATAATAAACTAAAGATACAATTTGCTATGGGCAAAGAGTGTTTAGAAACATCTGCAGCATTAATGATAGACCTGGCTTACTGCATTACCTGGTAGATCTTCGCTCAGTGTCTTCTCACTTCTCTTGCCTGCAAATATCTTTTCCAGTGGTGATTTTCCTTTTGCAAGGGCCCGCACCTTTGGTAAAATGGGGAGAGATTTCTCTCTGAAGCAGAAGGTTGCTGATGTTATGAATGTGGTCCACTTCCTCACACAACTGCATAGATGGACAGAAACAAAGACAATTCAGTACAGTTTAGACAGGTTGAATAAAATTAACGAAACTCTACCTGTGCAAGTAGAAAAAGACCTACAAAATATTTTACATATCCAGCATGTAAAACGATTGTGTTCTGTAAATCACCTTTAGTTGGATTGAATTTATTTTTTTATTGATCAATAACTGACCTTAAATCATTTTATTGAATCAACGTTTTTCTTTGACTAAATGTATATCCCATTTTAGTGCTAGAATGTATAGCTCCACTTCTTTCGCGGTCTTTTTCCAAGACCCGGGAATGCCAGTGGGAAAGACGTGCATCGTAACTTGATGATCCTAGTCATAATTTATACATCTAAGTCATAAATTGGTTTCACTTACCTCTGAATTTCTTTGCTTCCAGGTCGCTTACTTTTATCCCATATGCCAAAACATTCTCGAGAATGTCTGTGGTGAACCAAGACGAGCTCTCATCATCATCTTCATCCGCTTTGTCCGGGGTCGGGTCGCGGAGGTAGCAGTTCCAGCAGGGCATCCCAAACTTCCCTTTCCCGGGCCACATTAACCAGCTCTGACTGGGAGATTCCAAGGCGTTCCCAGGCCAGTGTGGAGATATAATCCCTCCACCTGGTCCTAGGTCTGCCCCGCGGCCTCCGCCCAGCTGGACGTGCCTGGAACACCTCCCTAGGGAGGCGGCCAGGTGGCATCCTTACTAGATGCCCGAACCACCTCAACTGGCTCCTTTCTACGCAAAGAAGCAGCGGCTCTACTCCGAGTCCCTCACGAATGGCTGAACCTCTCACCCTATCCCTAAGGGAGATGCCAGCCACCCTCCGGAGGAAACTCATTTCCGCCGCTTGTATCCGCAATCTCGTTCTTTCGGTCATGACCCACCCTTCATGACCATAGGTGAGAGTAGGAATGAAGATAGACCGGTAGATTGAGAGCTTTGCCTTCTGGCTCAGCTCTCTCTTCGTCACAACGGTGCGATAAAGCGACTGCAACACCGCACCCGCTGCTCCAATTCTCCGGCCCATCTCTCGTTCCATTTTCCCCTCACTTGAGAACAAGACCCCAAGATACTTGAACTCCTTCACTTGGGGTAAAGACTCATTCCCTATTTGGAGCAGACAATCCATCGGTTTCCTGCTGAGAACCATGGCCTCAGATTTGGAGGTGCTGATCCTCATCCCAGCCGCTTCACACTCGGCTGCGAACCGATCCAATGAGTGCTGCAGGTCGCAGACTGATGATAACATCAGGATCACATCATCTGCAAAAAGCAGTGATGCAATCCTCTGCCCACCAACCCGCAGCCCCCCTCCCCCACGGCTATGCCGTGAGATCCTGTCCATGAATACCACAAAAAGGATAGGTGACAAAGCGCAGCCTTGGAGGAGGCCAACCCTCACCGGAAACGAGTCCGACTTACTGCCGAAGACCCGGACACAGCTCTCGCTTTGGGAGTACAGAGATTGGATGGCCCTGAGTAGAGACCCCTCACCCCATACTCTCGCAGCACCTCCCACAGTATCTCCCGGGGAACCCGATCATACGCCTTCTCCAAATCCACAAAACACGTGTAGACCGGATTGGCATACTCCCAGGCCCCCTCAAAGATCCTCGCGAGGGTAAAAAGCTGGTCCGTTGTTCCACGGCCAGGCCGGAAACCGCATTGTTCCTCCTCAATCCGAGGTTTGACTATCGGTCGAAACCTCCTTTCCAGCACCCTGGAGTATACTTTCCCAGGCGGATCTCATCAACCCCTGGGGCTTTGCCACTGTGGAGTAGTTTGACTACCTCAGTGACCTCCGCCAGGGAGATTGATGCTGATCCCCCATCATCCTCCAGCTCTGTCTCTACTATATAGGGTGGGTTTGTCGGGTTCAGGAGTTCCTCAAAGTGCTCCTTCCACCTCCCAATCACCTTGTCAGTTGAGGTCAACAACGTCCCATCCTTACTGTATACAGCTTGGATGGTTCCCTGCTTTCCCCTCCTGAGGTGTCGGATGGTCTTCCAGAACTGCTTTGGTGCCAGCCGAAAGTCCTTCTCTATGGTTTCTCCGAACTCCTCCCACACCCGCTGCTTCGCCTCTGCCACGGCCAAGGCTGCAGTCCTTCGGGCCTGTCGGTACCTTGCAACTGCCTCCGGAGTCTCCTGGGATAGCATGTCCCGGAAGGCCTCCTTCTTCAATCGGACGGCTCCCCTGACCACCGGTGTCCACCAGGATGTTCGAGGGTTACCGCCCCTTGAGGCACCTAAGACCTTGAGACCACAGCTCTCAGACGCAGCTTTAGCAATGGAGGCTTTGAACATCGCCCACTCTAGTTCAATGCCCCCAGCCTCAACAAGGATGCCAGAGATGCCCCGCCGGAGGTGTGAGTTGAAGGCTTCCCGGACCGGGGACTCCTCCAGACGTTCCCAGTTCACCCGCACTACACGTTTGGGCTTACCAGGTCTGTCCAGAGGCTTCCCCCGCCACCTGACCCAACTCACCACCAGATGGTGATCAGTTGACAGCTCTGCCCCCCTCTTCACCCGAGTGTCCAAAACATATGGCCTCAGGTCCGATGATACGATAACAAAATCGATCATCGACCTTCTGCCTAGGGTGCTCTGGTACCAGGTACACTTATGAGCATCCTTATGTTCGAATATGGTGTTTGTTATGGCCATTCCATGACTAGCACAGAAGTCCAATAACAAGCCACCACTCAGGTTCAGATCAGGGAGGCCGTTCCTCCCAATCACGCCTCTCCAAGTGTCTCCATCATTGCCCACATGTGCGTTGAAGTCCCCCAGCAAGACTACAGAGTCCCCCTCAGGAGCCCCATACAAGGCTCCATCCAGGGTCTCCAAAAAGGCCGAATACTCCGAACTGCTGCTCGGTGCATAGGCACAGACAACAGTCAGAGTTTTCCCCCCCATGACCCGCAGGCGTAGGGAGGCGACCCTCTCGTCCACTGGGGTGAACTCCAACATAGAGGCACTTAGCCTGTGAGTATCCCCACACCAGCCTTGCGCCTCTCACCCTGGGGAGCTCCGGAGAAGAATAGAGTCCAGCCCCTATCCAGAAGTGAGGTTCCAGAGCCGAGGCTGTGCGTAGAGGTAAGCCCCACCAGATCCAGCTGGTAGCGCTCCACCTCCCGCACAAGCTCCGGCTCCTTCCCTCCCAGAGAGGTGACGTGACCCACCCGGGTCCGATCCGTCGAAACCCTCTGCCTTCACTGCCACCTTTCTGGCAGCGCACCCGACCCCCTTGGTTTTTCCCGCGGGTGGTGAGCCCACGGGACGGAGAAGGAGAGATGTTGGTGTGGTCCACGTTGCTTTTTCGGGCTATGCCCGGCCGGGGTCCGTGGCAAGCCCGGCCACCAGGCGCTCGCTGACGGGTCCTCCTCCTGGGCCCGGCTCCAGAAGGGGACCCCGGGCTTCCTCCGGGCCGGGTATAATCTTCTCTTATAGTTCTATCCATGAGGGTTTTTGAACCATTCTTTGTCCGGCCCCTCACCCGAGACCATCTTTCCATGGGAGACCCTACCAGGAACACAAGGTTCCAGACAACACAGCCCCCAGGTTCATAGGGACACACAAACCTCTCCACCACGATAAGGTGATGGTTCCCGGAGAGGTAATAAGCAATATGATGATTTTATAATGAGCAATAATCTCATTATAAAACATTCTAAGGTGAAAACAAAACTGTATTAACTGATTTCTCTCTATTTTATGGTGGCTGTGGGCATCTAAGTTCTTATAGAAACGCATAAGAATTTATGGTTAATTAGTTTGTGCGCACAAGATAAATAACTAGTTCCCTTATGATAAATAACTTGTGCGCACAAGATAAAAAAATATTCCTTTTGGGACTTTAGGGGCTCCATATTAAAACGACATACTAGGCTGTTCCTTTTATCTACAGGTGGCAGCAATGCGTCACTATTGACGGCTTCTCGAGGAAAATTATTTGGCTTTACCAGTAGTGATCCCAAGTTTACCGTATAACGGCAATTGTATCATTTGTTACATGAGTTTCTGAGACCTCTACATCATCATCGTGATGAATACTTTCCTGAAAAACCTCTATGCAGTCTGATACATGTAGTCTGCCCTATGGTGAATTATCCATGCACTGCAGGCAGTAACGGACCTTTTGAATGTTGTATCCAAAATCGACTGCCGTCAGGTAGTGGCTCGCTAGTTTTAACAGGGAAGACTGCGAATTTAGAAAAGGTTACGACAAGAATAACATTTTATTATTACCAATATTTCAATATGAATATTTACTGTATTGAAGCAACTTTTAATTACTAAATATTTCGCACCTTATTTTAAAGTAAAATTGGGTGTATCAAGTGATAAAGTAGGCGTATAAGGTAATTTAAATGTAAATCCCTCCATCATCATTGTGTTGCCTTTCATGATGCAATTTGCATTGTGCCTACCTGAATGCCAACCTACACTGTTTTGATTATTTAATTAAACTGAATAAAGATTGAAATGTCTTCTTAAGATATATTTAGAGTAGAAATTGAGATGACTGTTGAATTTGATGAATGTGCTAAGGAAGTCTCAGGTAACAAGCGTGACTGTATTTTAAACAGTTTGTAACTGATAAAATGCTACAGGAAACTGTTCAACAAACTTGTAAAGTGTACAGAAACAGGGAAAGTCAGTTAACACAACTGCCAAAGAAATTGAGCAGGTTCTGGGTATGTACAGCACATGGGGTTTGTGCAGATGCCCAATGTACGAGCCTATTGGGAGATGGAGACAAAGCACCCCCCAGTTTGTGATGTCATGTCTCAAGATCCATTTCTGAAATTGCTGACACTGATTCACTTTCAGGACAACCTCAATTTATTCAAGTCTGATGATGCAAAGACAAACAAAATACGGAAATTTAGGCAAGCATGTGTAAATACTTTGTTTTAAAAATGAAACGGGTGTAATATGATTTGCATTAAGGTGTAATGACACTAACCTAAGAGATTCTGTCTGCTAAGAGAAGAGAAAACAGACAACATAAAGATGGCAAGAACAAAGCACAGAGAGAACGAACCAGAAAACCAAGATGAAGGAATAAAATGCAGTGACCAAGAGACAAGACAGACAAGGTACCCCATGCTCTAGTGAAGAGATTGAAAAAAGTGAAGCGACAGCAATACACAGAGAAACGAAGACTAGGAGCAGTAGCTCGCCAAAAGATGAAGAAGATGGAATCAGAGAGGAAAGGACACAGAAGAAAATACAGAGATTTCAAAGCTACGAAAAACTGTTCAAAAGATATTCTACATTAATATAAAAACGGATAATAATAAAAAAAATCAAACCTCTGCCAGGTTCAAATACCCTCAGGGCTCCATGGACAGAGATATTTTACAACAAATTCATTAAAGTTAATCCATGTTGTACTTTATCCTTTAAATATCAACATGTAAAAAAAATAACAAGCAGGAAACAAACATCATCCTTCCTCCATGCTACACCAAAGAGCAGTTTTCATAGTTGCAGAGCAATATATAATTTCACGAGGCAGCATCGCCCCAAAACAACATAAAAAAAAGTTATCATAAAGGTTTTGGTTGTATCACTCACCAAATTAATTAAAGCAAATTGAGACCAGCAAAATACACTAGAAGAGGGACCATCGCTAAAGCCATGATAAAAGGAATCAGCAACTACTACTATGCTCAGTTATAAAAAACACCCAGAGAAACACGACCTGGAGCCTGAGTAAAGATGTGCTGTGGTGGCACTGGAGTTAAGATGACATTATGGAATTGATGCTGACACAAAAAGCAATGAAAGAGTATGGGACTTCTTACATTAGGCACCTGCAAGTGGACCCATTTGTACCTCATATGTACACCTGCACTGGGCTCAAGATTTTTGCTTGAACATTTAAAGGGACCAACACCTGTCACCCTCCTCCAACCTATTCTAGTAGAACTACTAAATAAAGGTATAAACCAGAAAATTTGCATAATAGGGCCCCTTTAAAAATTTGCTGGCTCCTACACATTTTTTCCAAACAAAAATTTTACATTACATTTCATGTAAATGTGATGTAAGATTGAACTTGGTTTGATTTATTATTAATAATTTATTGTGTGTGTGTTTCATTGTCGTGGGACGCTTAATGATGACAGCTCAGGGCGCACGCTCAGCTCAAAATTTCAGCATACATATTCGGATATATACCAACTTGAAGAGTCTGGTCTTTTCAAATTTAAAGAAGAAGAGAGCTCGTCTCAAACCCACCCTACATAATAGAGACAGGGCTGGAGGATGATGGGGGATCAGCATCAATCTCCCTGGCGGAGGTCACTGAGGTAGTCAAACAACTCCACAGTGGCAAAGCCCCAGGGGTTGATGAGATCCGCCCAGAAATGCTGAAGGCTTTGGGTGTTGAGGGACTGTCATGGATGACACGTCTCATCAACATTGCGTGGAAGTCGGGGACAGTACCTAAGGAGTGGCAGACCGGGGTGGTGGTTCCCCTGTTCAAAAAGGGGCACCGGAGAGTGTGTGCCAACTACAGAGGCATCACATTACTCAGCCTCCCCGGGAAAGTATACTCCAGGGTGCTGGAAAGGAGGGTTCAACCGATGGTCGAACCTCGGATTGAGGAGGAACAATGCGGTTTCCGGCCCGGTCGTGGAACAACGGACCAGCTTTTTACCCTCGCGAGGATCTTTGAGGGGCCTGGGAGTATGCCAATCCAGTCTACACGTGTTTTGTGGATTTGGAGAAGGAGTATGATCGGGTTCCCCGGGAGATACTGTGGGAGGTGCTGCGAGAGTATGGGGTGAGGGGGTCTCTACTCAGGGCCATCCAATCTCTGTACTCCCAAAGCGAGAGCTGTGTCCGGGTCTTCGGCAGTAAGTCGGACTCATTTCCGGTGAGGGTTGGCCTCCTCCAAGGCTGCGCTTTGTCACCTATCCTGTTTGTGGTATTCATGGACAGGATCTCACGGCGTAGCCGCGGGGAGGGGGCTGCGGGTTGGTGGGCAGCAGATTGCATCACTGCTTTTTGCAGATGATGTGGTCCTGATGGCATCATCGGTCTGCGACCTGCAGCAATCATTGGATCGGTTCGCAGCCGAGTGTGAAGCGGCTGGGATGAGGATCAGCACCTCCAAATCTGAGGCCATGGTTCTCAGCAGGAAACCGATGGATTGTCTACTCCAAGTAGGGAATGAGACTTTACCCCAAGTGAAGGAGTTCAAGTATCTCGGGGTCTTGTTCTCGAGTGAGGGGAAAATGGAACGAGAGATGGGCCGGAGAATTGGAGCAGCGGGTGCGGTGTTGCAGTCGCTTTATCGCACCGTTGTGACGAAGAGAGAGCTGAGCCAGAAGGCAAAGCTCTCAATCTACCGGTCTATCTTCGTTCCTACTCTCACCTATGGTCATGAAGGGTGGGTCATGACCGAAAGAACGAGATCACGGATACAAGCGGTGGAAATGAGTTTCCTCCGGAGGGTGGCTGGCATCTCCCTTAGGGATAGGGTGAGAAGTTCAGCCATTCGTGAGGGACTCGGAGTAGAGCCCCTGCTTCTTTGCGTAGAAAGGAGCCAGTTGAGGTGGTTCGGGCATCTAGTAAGGATGCCACCTGGCCGCCTCCCTAGGGAGGTGTTCCAGGCAAGTCCAGCTGGGCGGAGGCCGCGGGGCAGACCTAGGACCAGGTGGAGGGATTATATCTCCACACTGGCCTGGGAACGCCTTGGAATCCCCCAGTCAGAGCTGGTTAATGTGGCCCGGGAAAGGGAAGTTTGGGATGCCCTGCTGGAACTGCTACCTCCGTGACCCGACCCCGGACAAAGCGGATGAAGATGATGATGATGATGATGAGATTATTGCTGCTCTTTCACGAAGACACTGGATTGTCATAAGCAGAAATCATTTGCTGCGCATTTACAACAGGCTCAGCCGACGGAAAGTCTATGCAGATTTAGGCCGTGTCATTGACTTCATCAAGGAACAATTGCAGGGTCCAGGGAAGTTTCATGTGTATAGATGGATGTTTACAATGCGCCGGGAAATGGTGTTTATCCAATATGTTGTTTAATTTTTCAGTTTTTTTTTTATAGGAAGAGCTAAATTACATTAAGGATGTCTGGAATGCACACCGAATCCAACCCTCATCCAATCCAAATGTGCCGTGCGGAATACCAAATGTGATGTACTCCACCTCAGAGTTATGGTACATGCCACTTGATCAAGTGGAGCTGAACATGTCCAAATAACAAAGTGTGTTTCGCAGTTGTATTCCTTGCAATGAAGACATTTGATATTTCTATGATACTTATGGAAGAACTGGGCTAATAGTTCCTCAGCAAAAGCCCTCTGGAAGCTATTGATATATATTTAGCCTAACACTAAGGAATGCTATCAATATACAATTAAATGATGACTAGATTTTTTTCATTATGTGATTGCGTCGTAACACGCAATCATATAGCCTACTGTTATCGTTAAGTTTCATTATTATGTGATTGCGTCAGCATGAGGCAGTCCTACTGTGATCTTTAAGTTTTATTATTAAATTAGCCCGATTTTTCTACGGTCGCAGTTTTGAGCATTTCGCTTTCATTGCAAAGCCAAAATTTCCGTTCCAATGCCAATACTGCGCTTGTACACAGCAAATGAATCTGTCCACTAGTTATTTTTTAATTGCATTTTTGGCACCAGCTAATAATAAGTATCAAGTGTTTCCCCACAATGCATAGCCTACGAACCGCTGTTATCCATCCATCCATTTTCCGCCGCTTATCCGGGGCCGGGTCTCGGTGGCAGCAGGCTCAGCAGGGAATTCCAGCCGTCCCTATCCCCAGCAACGTTTTCCAGATCCTCCTGGAGAATCCCGAGGCGTTCCCAGGCCAGACGAGATATATAATCCCGCCAGCGTGTTCTGGGTCTACCCCGGGGTCTCCTACCAGTAGGGCGTGCCCGGAAAACCTCCAACGGGAGGCGCCCAGGAGGCATCCTAATCAGATGCCCGTACCACCTCATCTGGCTCCTGTCGACGCGAAGGAGCAGCGGCTCTACTCCGAGCTCCCTCCAGATGACCGAGCTCTTTACCCTATCCCTAAGGCTGAGCCCAGCCACCCTACGGAGGAAACACATTTCAGCCGCTTGTACTCGCGATCTTATTCTTTCGGTCACTACCCAAAGCTCATGACCATAGGTGAGGGTTGGAACGTAGACCGACTGGTAAATCGCGAGTTTCGCCTTTCGGCTCAGCTCCTTCTTCACCACGATGGTCCGGTACAACGCCCGCATTACTGCTGATGCTGCACCAATCCGCCTGTCAATCTCGCGCTCCATTTTTCCCTCACTCGTGAACAAGAACCCGAGATACTTGAACTCCCTCGCTTGGGGCAGCAACTCACTCCCAACCCGGAGAGAGCACTCCACCGTTTTCCGGCAGAGAACCATGGCCTCAGACTTGGAGGTGCTGACTCTCATCCCGACCGCTTCTCAGCTGCAAACCCCTCCAGTGCATGCTGAAGGTCACAGTCTGAAGAAGCCAACAGAACCACATCATCTGCATAAGGCGGAGAAGCAATTCTGAGGTCCCCAAACCAGACACACTCCTCCCCCTGGCTACGCCTTGAGATTCTATCCATGAAAATCACAAACAGAACCGGTGACAAGGGGCAGCCCTGGCGGAGTCCAACACCCACTGAAAACGCATTTGACTTTGTGCCGAGTATACGGACACAGCTCTCACTCCGGTTATATAGGGACCGAATGGCTCGTAGCAACGACCCCGGCACCCCATACTCCCGCAGTACCCCCCACAGGACGCCCCGGGGGACACGGTCATAGGCCTTCTCCAAGTCCACAAAACACATGTAGACTGGATGGGCAAACTCCCATACCCTCCAAACAGCCCCGCAAGGGTAATGAGTTGGTCCACTGTTCCACGACCAGGACGGAATCCGCATTGCTCCTCCTGGATCCGAGGTTCGACAATCGGTCGGAGTCTTCTTTCCAACACCCTGGCATAAGCTTTCCCAGGTAGGCTGAGAAGTGTGATACCCCGATAATTGGAGCACACCCTCCGGTCCCCTATTTTAAAAATGGAAACCACCACCCCGGTCTGTCATTCCAATGGTACCCGTCTTTGATTCTACCAGATCCATAAACTTCAATGTACGTGCCTTTAAAAACAGCATGTTGGTGTGCTCACAAAATCCTACATTGTGTACAAATCTTATAGCCCTTTTTTGTGGTATGCATAATGAATGTAAGTTGCTTTGTATGTGTTACCCCACACCTCGACACAATAGTTCAGATATGGTAATACAAGGGAACAATACAAAATGTTTAATAATTTATGATCTAATATATGCCTTGTTCTTCCCAAAACAGCAACGCTCCTAGCCAACTTAGCTCTCACATATCTTATGTGAGGTTTCCAGCTGATTTTGTGGTCCATATTCACACCCAAAAATTTATTTTCATATACTCTTTCTATATTGACATTGTCTATCATTACTTGTAGATGAGAGTTTATTTTACGATTTCCAAACAGCATAAATTTGGTTTTGTTCAAGTTTAATGATAATTTGTTTTTATCAAACCACCATTTTATTTTACTTAATTCAGTTGTGAGCACCTCCGAAAGCTGCTGTAAATTCTCCCCAGAACAAAATACGTTAGTGTCGTCAGCAAATAAAACACATTTGAGGCTCTTTGATACCATGCATATGTCATTTATGTATAAAATGAACAATTTTGGCCCAAATACTTACCCTTGTGGCACCCCACAAGTAATGTCCATACATTCCGACTTATGTTCTCCTATTCTTAGAAATTGTTGCCTATTTCTTAAATAACTTTTCAACCAATTTAGTACCACTCCTCTAATATGGTATCAAATGCTTTTTTTAGATCTATAAATACTCCCACTGCATATTTCTTTTTATCTATATTATTAGTAATTTCCTCGGTTAACTCAATCAGTGCCATACTTGTGGATCTATTTGTTCTAAATCCATACTGACTCTCAACAATTCAACAATTCATGTTTATCAATAAAGCTATCTAACCAATCTGTGAAGAGTTTTTCTAACACCTTGGAGAACTGAGAAAGTAAAGACACAGGCCAATAATTTGTAAAGTGATATCTCTCCCCAGCTTTGTAAATTGGGATGACTTTTGCTATTTTCATTTTGCTTGAAAATTTAACCATTTGGAAGGACAAGTTAAAGATATAAGTTAGCGGTTTTGTAATACCCTCTGTAATAGCAGGATTTAGATTGACTGCAAATATATACAGGAATGCATGTATGCCCCCGTATGGTTGATGTATTAGCCATTGACCACAGCTGCATGTCGTAAAGTAAGCTTAACCTTCTGTTTAGGAAATTGAAGGGGTTATGACCCATGGCCGGAGGGGTCAAAGATAATATAACCCCTGTAAAGAGTGTCACTT
>JAPMUY010004670.1:0-32940 GCA_026901105.3 Galaxias olidus
ACTTCTGTACTCATCCATTAAATTGTACTTGATCATTGCCCGGTTTCTCCCTCTGTTTAATTAGTTATTGTCTGTCATAGATTGAAATTCTCTGTTACTGAACGTTTTTGTTTGCGTTTTCTAGCTTGTATTCAAATACATTCCTTGTTAGTGGAAGTGGTCATTGCTCAATTTAAATAAGACGAAGAAACAGACTTATTTAAAACTGCCCATAATTCCTGATTTCTCTGTGAAAAATAATTTCTATGGTGTAGAAATTGCGGCACTGATATCACTACTGCAAATGTGAATGATGCTGTACAAACCAATGTTTTTTTGTTGTATCTGAAGCTAACTCACTTTTATGTAAGGCAAATTTAGATTTTATGTCTGTTTATTTTGTTCAAATTTAAGTTGTAAAGTGTATTTTATTATTTTGACTTAATTAACGTTTTGGCTTATGACTAAAGTCTATTAAAAGAAATCTATTGATTAACGTATAAATAATTAATGTATGACTAATTGACTTGCCTCTAACAACATTTGTGTTGAAGGTTCAAAAATATTTATTTTGCCAGTTATAAGGTTTCAGCCAACTCATTAATACACTGTCAAAAATAAACAATTAAGTTGCAACAAAGTAAAAATGATATGGTGTATGGTCTCTTTGCTTTGTTGTGTGAATGTACATTTCTGTCTTTGGCCAAATCAATATTTTGATTGAAATCAAATCAAGATTCATGGTGTCAACCAACCCATGAATGTACTTTGAGAGAAACAACACAATGAAGTTGCAGTGAAGTGAAAAACAGTGTGATGGTCTTTAGAATGAATGCTCTCTTTACTTTGTGCGAATGCACTTTTCTGTCTGGCTAAATCAATATTTGGAACAATATCAAGTCAAAATTCATGGTCTCAACCAACTCATGAATGTACTTTGAGAGAAACGACACAATGAAGTTACAACAAAGCAAAAATGAATGGGAGGATCTTCAGAATGAATGCTCTCTTTATGTTGTGTGAATAAACATTTTGGTCTTTGGCCAAATCAATATATGGATTGACATCAAATCAAGATTCATGGTGTCAACCAAATCATGAAAATACTTTGAGAACAACTCACAAAAGTGCTTGTAACAAATTAGAGCAAATTTTTAAGTTGGTTCAAAGTGCCATTTTTTCCAGTGTGTATTGTATGAACAGACAACAAACTTCTTTGTCCAACAGCGATCATCGTTCCATTTACCAAACGCTGAAAGGTTGGTCTGGGTGTTTGAATTAAGACTGCATAATGGAATAATAAGAAAAATGTTTAATAAAAAATATTTTGAACGCGCAAACCTTTCCAGTTCATCTCAATGCATTTCTCTTTCCCAGCAGTAAAGTCGGGCTGGTCTTTTTCCCAGTTGGTGTACTTCACTGTTTTTGAATCGGTAATCCATTTGAAACTATTCCCCTGACAGAGCATCAGAAACACTTTTATCACTCTATCAGCCATGCAGCCTGTTCAGTGGACTACAGTTAAAAATATTGTCTTAGCATACGTCATGTTAAACTGCAGCCTGTTCAATGGAATACATAAAATTTAAACACCTTGCATACTATGACACGACACGAAATTTGCGCCTGGTTTTCCGCGAGGTATAGGGCGCAAAGCATAGTGCAGACAGCAGTAAAGCGCAGCGCAGAAATACGTCATACAATGATGAGATCTACTGTTGCTAAACTAAGGTTTGCATATATAGCATAGCCCCTTTCACTGTATCTGCCAGGCATAGCAACGTACATAAATAGCTATTTAATTAAACTTTAATTTAACCAGGAGAAACACAATGATATTTTAAAAATTACTTTTAAACAGGACAGCAAGCTAGTTGAATCTTTCTGGCGACACACACAGCTGCTAACTCATTGGTTGCGCTTTGAAAGGTCAGCGGCAACCAAGCTCCATGTTAAAATTATTTTAACTTTGAGCGCAGCGGCAGCGCAAAGTGACAATTTCGGCCGGCGCGCGAGGCCGAGGGTGACGCAGAGCAGAGACGGGCGACAACGCTCAACTCCATAAGGAAGTGTCCAACTGCAGACTACGGTCCAACTGCAGACAATGGCTACGGTCGAATTCCTCAATAAAGTATGTCCTAACGACTTTCACTATGTACTTTTCCTTAAACCGAGGGAAAACGTTATGGGGTTAAGGAAAGATATGAAGGAGAATTTATAAGGACTTAGGAAAAGACAATGACGTTGCTAAAGGAATCCGACTGCATTTACACTAGGCTACGTGATCATGCAACGGTGGTTTTCGTGGGTCGTTCGTGTAGAAACTACAATGTCCGGTAGATTATTGTAGCTAGCGCATCTTAACTACTTTGCCGGTGTGTTGTCCGTGTTGTTTCATAGCCTATATAAACGTGCGGGCAAGCCAGAGAAATATACTTGCCTACTTTATTACCAAGGTTGGAATTTAAATTTAAAAAGGGAATATAGACTACCTGTCACAAAATTGAAATGAAATATGTCCCATTGAGAATGGTTGCTCATGTCCTCATTCCCATGTCAACTCATATTGATCGCCACGCATGAATCCCACCCAATTAATATGATTGTATGAAGCCTAATCGTCAAATGTATGCAAGTTATGCATTTATGTTAGGTGTACACATCTGCTACTACAGTTACATATTATGATTCTTAAGTTTATTAACATGTTCACATTTGAAAACATAAAAGCATATTAGCAAGATAGGGCATAACATAAGATGGAGAAATGCTTAATAAACAGTTAGGCTATATGGTCTCGGTCATGTCGATCAACGGTGTCGGTTTAAGTATTGCTGCCACAAGGAGTTGTGGGGCGGCATTTGCTTCTTTCCTTTTGTAAAGTATGGTCCAGTGTATCCTATGCTAAAGTACACAAGTTAGGAAGCATTGAAGCACCTTTCCTTAGCACGAGAATTCGACCAGTACTTATCATGGCTGCCACTTAGATACTTCCGGGTCATTTCACCCAGTTAGGAATCTTCCGCAAAATAGAGAATTCGACCGTAGCCAAAAACTCCATAGGAAACAATGGCACTGCCAGCGCAGCGCAGGTTTTAGCGCTGATCATGTGAACTTCAAACACCTTTGACACACTGACCTTCTTAGTGGCTCCAATCCAGAAACGTTGGTGTGACCGATGTTGTAATAACTTTACAGCCACACACGTCACATCTTCTGACTGCTGCGCATTTCTAGGGGTCACCATATGAGACCGACGTCTTCGGCAAAAATACTGAAATAATAATAAATTATAAACTTTATCATAGAACATTTAAAAAAAACTAAATTATAAAGTGTTCTACAATAACAGATCGTAATAAATACAAGATATTACAATATATAATTCCTAATAAAATAAAATAAAAATGATGACAATGATAAAACCATTTAAGGTGCTGGATGCATTTCTGTATTGGTGAATGAAAAGGTGTGTATGTCAGTTTGTGTATTTTTGTGCATGTCTTTGAAATGTTATCATGTCTGTTTTATGTAATATTAACCGCTAATCTGATCACATTTATAAATAAATACTTACCTTTGCATTGTCAAAGTTTTGTTCCGATGCAAACGCCCGTATGCAGTACGGACCGACTGGACCCAGCGATGATTTTTGCAGGCTTTAAAATGCTTACATTTCGCCAGAATGTCCTTAATTTCATCTGTAGAATCAGAGATGTGACATAATTTTACATTAAAATGTAAATTTAAAAACATGACCTATTGTTAGCAGGACATAGTGGTGTCATACAATGTTAGAGTTACTGCCCTTGTGGCCCAAAAAACCATCATTGAGGAAAGTGAAATTGGCCTGATGTCAATGCATGTTGCTGACACCACAGAAACCTGGAGACAAAGAAGAACCCTCCCACCACTAACCCTTTCTGCTCTTTCCAGTTGAATCTTAGATGCAGAGCAGGATGACCAGCTGGAAGATGAACCCTCCCACCACTAACCCTTTCTGCTCTTTCCAGTTGAATCTTGGATGCAGAGCAGGATGACCAGCAGGAAGAAGGCGGACACTCGCAGGTTGTACATGGCTATTGTCCCCCCACCTCGAAAGTATGGATCCTTGTCTACTGCCAGTGTCTTTATACCCCTCCCCTCATCCATCCATCATCAGCACCTTGCTCCCTTTGTTGCCTTGAACTCATCAACTGACGAACAAAAACACTGTGCTAACACAAACATGCACACACACGCACGCATGCACGCGCACACACACACAAACACACACAGACATCTTTCTATAGTAGCTATATATGATGCTGGAGGAGTTGTGCATGGTAAGACTCATTATCCTTGGTGGTGCTCAGACCAGCGTTCATTCAGCCAGGTCCCTCCCTATTTGTTCACTTCTTGTTTCACATCTGTGTTAATGTTAAGTTAACATCACATGTTTCAAACAACCTGCAGACATTCTGAAAAATGTCCTAGGCGTAAACAAATATGGACACTAATTACCCAAGAAAATGTGTTCTCCTTCCCCTGTTGGCAGTCTCTTTAAGATCAAAACGTTTTGTCATTTAGCAGATGCTTTTATTCAAAGTGACATACAATGAGATTACAGGGACAGTCCCCAATGGAGCAATTAAGGGTTAAGTGCCTTGCTCAAGGGCACACTATAGAAGTTAACTCATGACCTTTTAATCAGCAGGTTATCAGGCCTACACACCAACAAGGCCACATAAGGACAACCTGAAGGTGAGGTTTTATGTCTCATTAGAGATACACATATAATCATCCTTCATTAATCCTCCCCAACAGCTAAGTAACACTAGTGCTTCATTCCATGCTGCAACTGGGTCTTCCAGCACATGGGTGTGGAACCTCTGATGTGGCTGGCTACAGGACTTCTCCTAGGTTGAAATTTTCATATTTATAATAGATTGCAAGATGCTTCTCCTCATCCTCCTCCTCCTCCTCCTCCTCCTCCACCACCTCTTCTTCAATAATGATTTTCGATGTGGTCTCAGCAGAGGGATTACTGGACGTAACTTGTGTAATCGTAGTGTGAGACATTTCCGCAGTGACCAAGACAACAGAGCTCTTTCATTGATGATTCTCAATGTCTGAAATCAAACAAAGTTGCAACCTTATGGCAGGTGTGTGTGTGTGTGTGTTTGTGTTCGTTTGTTTGTTAAACTGGGAAGGGATTTTGAACAAAAAAGAAACACGGTGATAGACTGTCTTTTCACAGTGTGTGTATGTGTGTGTGTTTGTGTGTGTGTGTGTGTGAGTGTGTGTGTTAGGTTATAGGACTGAGTTTGGGATGTTTGGTACATTGTCGTTAATTCAAACCTACTCTTGGCCTAAGTGGACCCAAGCCCCATATACGTACATCAGATATCAACAAAATAACTTAACACATACTTAACACTAACTTAACCTAACACATAAATAAACACATACAAAATTGCTAATCACACAACACATTCTGTTTAACACCTGTGTCAATAACTTCCATCACGCCTCTTAATAAAGTTAACATGTTTAAAAGCGCCTTCAGACATTATGTAAATATGTCCTCAGACGCTCGCACACATTCCAACATATTAAACAAGCTCTCTCTCCATCTCTCTCTCTCTCTCTCTCTCTCTCTCTCTCTCCATCTCTCTCTTTCTCTCAATTCAATTTCAATGGTGCTTTATTGGCATAACAATACAAAGTAAATATTGCCAAAGCATACATATATTTTATTAAAAACAAATATAACAGTATTGATTATTATAAACATAAAAATGACACAATTTGTAATTTACTCAAGAAGTGACTCTTGTCTGGTGGTGTGGCAAGATGTGACATAAAGTCCTGCCATTATGGCACACTCACTAATTTCACCCAGAACATATTCAAGTTTTTGTAAATCAGAACTCTCATTAAAGTTTGAACATATGGTTTGAAATTTAGGGAAGAAGGGTTCTCGAATTAGTTTGTAGTTATCACATTTTAAAGGGACCATTTTATGCAAATTTTCAGGTTACTACCTTTATTTAGGAGTTCTACTAGAAAAGGTTTACGCATTTTAATGTTCAGTAAACAATTTATTTTATCCAAACTGCCTGTTCTGCAGCACCTCTGTTCACCCTCTGTCTGAAGCGCTCCGTTTTAGCTCCTGTCTCTTTAAGGTCCCCCCTCCCGACAGCCGAGTTTGCTCTGATTGGTCAGCTGGCCAAACAAAGGGAATTTGCCTTCACGCTTACCAAAACAGAGTTTTCACAACATGGCGTAACCACCCGGCCTCTGCTCTGACTGGCTCTGGTTGAGGGCGTGCCAAACATTATTCAAATGTGTGACTTAGTGACGTAGATAAGTTACTGAAGAAATCGCTGGACTACAAACAAGGCGTTTCAGGCAGTTCAGGAGCAGTGTTTTCTGTGAGAGACAGTAGCTCCCTTTGGCATGGACTATGGGCTTAATAACTTTTCAGACCTTTTACAAAAAGCTATATAACATACTAAAGGAAAGGGAAAAACCCAAAAAGCATAATTGGGTCCCTTTAACATTCTCTCTCTCTCTCTCTCTCTCTCTCTCTCTCTCTCTCTCTCTCTCTCTCTCTCTAGAAATATATATTTGTATATATATTTTAGAAAATTAAATGTCAATCCAAAATTCACTTTAACATTAATTGTAGTGTTGAGTATATTCAGTTTGCGGTGCACTTCTTCCAAATTTTCTTCTGGACGATCTTTGAATAAAGGTGGGAGATGTTTGTTACGTCAAAATTCACAAGGTTTAAGTCCTCAGACCTGCTTTCCATTTAGTTTGTCTTTAGGCTAAAGGTCTCCATGTACCGCTCTCCTCACGTCAGATGGTTGGTTTCATGCTCGACATACGTCATTTAGATTTTTCTTAAACATTGAAATAAAAATCTTTGTTCAGTTGTTGCTAATGAAGTCCCTTATCCTTTATTCAAACTAAACAAATGTTTCTGTTGGGAGAAGAATGTGGTTGCAGGCTTTGGTGAATCAACTGCGTTAAGGTTCTGTTTTAGCTAGAGTCAGTTTTGTCAGTGCTGAGGGATGCATGTTGCTTCTGCTGTGCTGCAATGAGATATCAAGCACACACACACACACATACACTGACACACAGACACTGTCACACACACACACACACACACACACACACTGTCACACACACACACACATACACTGTCACTGTCACACACATACACACACACGCACACATAGCTCACACCCGTCAAAAACAACACATTGCACAGGTCTACCTGACTCAAACTAAAATATCATCATCATAGACTGTTTAGTATTAAAGTTTTTTTTTTAAACAAATGGCTTGCAGCCATCTGGGTGACCCTTCACCCCCAGAGCTCCCAGCTCCCTGTGCTATTTAATTTACAAACACAGTTACAACGCTTATGCTTAACGATCGCATGAAGCCCCGCCTCCTTGTTTTCAGCAGACAATATGAAATATAATAGTAGATGAGAGGACCTTGTCATGTTTACTGGAGGAAAATCCAGTCTGCAGTTTAATTAGTGATCAGATCGCCACTTCAGGCTAATATTTATTTATACTTTAAATAAACTCCCTTTGTATGTCGCTTCTGGCAGATCAGAATGCGGTCTCTGCACTTTCCCACTTCTGTCTGTTTGGTATAGTGGGTTATAGTGTTTTGAAAACTCAAGGTTTTAACAGAACACACAATAACAGTCGGAGCCTAAATGTAATGATTAATTTCTTTTACCAGTAAGTACGTTTTCTGTTTTACAGTAAGGTCTTAAAAATTGTAGCTGGTTGAATCCTATGAATCTTTTAGTCATGAGCTTGTTTCTAGTCAATTGTTCTATTATTTTAGGCCTAAACTTTCCGTCAAATGACTTAATTATGTAATAGTCTGTGAATTAAAACTATATTATAGTTCTTTTTTAAGTTAACGTATTCATGTCTATTGTATGTTTGGTTTGGGGACTTGTTGAAAAGCAGATTTTAACTTTATTTGGTCTGTTTGAATACAGGAGCAGATTGGCTCTTTCATGTCCAAAAAAAACCCATGGTTCAAATAAAAGGCTATTCTGCCATCTTGTGGCAAATTTATTAACTACTGGCAGGGACTGGTGGAACTAGCCGACAAGCCTACCACATAACCATACATTGGGCTCTGTATTCAAACGACCATTTGATATGACTGATCTTAATGTCAATTTTAAAAATATGTAACAGACTTAAGTCACCAATTTTCTTTAATTTCAGTATAGAATTTAAACAATATTGCACTTCGATCTTTATGGAACCTTAAAAATGTGAAAGCAGCAACAACATAGGCCTAAAGTTTAAACTATTCGATCAATTTGTTTTGGATACACGGTAACTTGTATATTTTATAGGCCTATTACAAAATGCAATTTAAATCTTGTAATGTTTCACGCAGTTTGTTAAATAGGCTACATTAATAAAAAGTAAATCGACAAAATGTAGCCTATGAATAAATCCAGTCCCAGACGTGTTGATAACATTGTTTGCAAAATATTAATAAAATACATTTTAGTCCAAAGTAATTGATTATTCACGTAGATTTTAGGAAATGTTCTAGTGATTCGAATGTTCATCAACATTAACAGTTCGCTCCCCAAATAAAACTATTGCATTTAAAAGATTAGAGATTTACTCCAACAAACAACCTCTAGTCTAATTCTTTACTTCCTGACAAGAACGGGATGACGTACCGTGACGCAGACGCAATGTGATTGGACCAAGGTAACTGATTGGTGTTTTATTACTAAAAAAAGCAAAAAATAGTAGATGGATTGAAGATCTTTTATTTGAAGCCCTAAAATTTTGCAGCTAAGGAGAATCAAAGTTGAGAACATCTTCAGTTCTTAGGTATCTTCAAAACGCAATATAGTAAAAAAGGTACAAATGAGAACTGCATATATATTATTAAATCAAATGATTTAACATTAAAAGTAATAGTTTAAATTGGATTAATTTGGTAATTCAAATTGAGAGTCCATATGAATAAACTACAAAACATATTCATTAAAAATAAAAATTGACTCCATTGCAAACACTCAACAGCCACAATCTTATAAAAAATGTAACAAATCTAAAAGGTATACAAAGGAATTGTTCAAACTGACAGATGTGTTTGCAGTTACAGAATGATTGTTAAATGTGATGCAGAAAATCCAGGTAACATGAAATAAGAACTTTTAAAACAATTCTAAATAGTATTATCTGAATGTGTCAATATTTTACGAACAGTTCCCAGAAAAAGTGTGTCTGTGTGTGTGATTGTGTGTGTGTGTGTGTGTGTGTGTGTGCGGGGGCAGGAGTTCCCACTGTCTGTATAAGAAGCTAAGGCACTCTTCAAGCGAGGACTCTGTAGTCTCAAGGCTGGTTGATCTGTCCAGCGAACAAGATGGTACCTGAGAACAAAACAAATCGAATGCCGTCAAACATAATAGTTGTCTACGTTTTCAGCGCTGTTTGAACACTAGGGTTAAAGTGGGCTAACCCTAGGGGTTAAGATTAGAGGTTAGAGGTTAGGGGTTAGGGTTAGAGGTGCACACCATGAAGGGTTAGGGGTTAAGGTTAGGGGTTAGGGTTAAAGGTGTACACCATAAAGGGTTAAGGTTAGGGTTAGGGTTAAAGGTGCACACCATGAATCCTAGACGCAGGCCCGGGCCTTTCCCTGCCTGTCCTTCCCTCTTTCCTGTCCACTGTTTCCTGTCTACTGTTCAGTCTAATAAAAGCAAAACATTCCTTCAAAAAAATCAATAACAATAAGCAGACACCTTTTATTCATCCACGAAATGCAAGGTTACGTAGCTCTCTCATAACTCATGCTGGTTGTTTGTCGATGACAATAAATAAACAAAACACAGCCCTCTTATTTATTTCAACTGAATACACAGTCGCCTCAAACAAACATGGCGACTGACAAAACCACGTTACTGAAATGAAAGCAGGGATCCCGATAAAGACTCGTGGGATTGGTTGAAGCCTTTCTGAAGTGTATTGTTTAGAGCGTGGCTGGGCGTTCTAAGGGGCGTGTTCAGAGTGTACCTGTCACAGTGTGTCGGATCAGAAACAGGAACGGTCTGTCCACCATCACCGAGGGGGGGAACGACCGCGCCGTCAAAATAGCAGCTGTCAATCAAAAATAGCACAGTTAACTGCGACATTTTGAATAACGTCTTTACAAAAAATACAAAACTCTTAACAACACTTAAATAAACACTCTAATGTCTAAGAAACGAACAAAACGTGGACTAAATACTGATACAAGTGCCTTTCTCACTGGCGTGTGCACTTTGTCATTTACATCTGACTGCAGTGTGCATGGCCATGATGAAAGGTAGCACAACGGGCTTTTGGCAGCATGATTTATGTAAATCAGAACAAGAATAAACACATAAATACTTAGGAAACAGTCAAATCTCTCATTCCAATTCGGCATAAGGCCTCATTTATTGCACCCATATATTCCTAAGTGCACGTTGTAATAAAGATAAAACAGAAGCACTCACTCGTAGCGGCCGCGGCCTTCGTTCCATCTTCGTTAACCTCAATCTTAGCTTTCTGAAAAGCTTTGGACACGTATACAGGTTCTGAACCTGAAACACAAACGCATTAGTGTTAAAACAATACCTAGGTGAACTTACAAATCCTACATACACCTGCAACCTTCTCTAGAACTTGTTTGTGTGAGCAACAAATTACATTAACATGCCCTTTTAGAGTCAGGTTAAGAGGTAAAATGCTCTCATTTGGTCCATTCATGTCACTGAAAAGCTTTGCAACAAGTATGACAAAACAAATACAGGACTACATCCCACCACAGGATGGCGCCAGAGATCCACCGCAGTGCATGAGCTCATTCCTATTTCCACTCATTTCGTCATAGCAACACAGACATTGATTTAAAAAAAAAAGAACACACACACACACACACACACACACACACACGCGCACACACACACACACACACACACACACACGCATGCACACACGCACACACACACACACGCGCGCACACAAACACACACACACTCACACATACACAAGCAGGAGTGACTCATCTATTTCCCATCAAACCGCATGCTTCATGGTTATTTTAGCCTTATGACAGTTAACTACTACTTGTAATACATGTCTCAGCTGAGAATCAAAGCCAGGCCATCCTAAGGGGAACATTAAACCAAAAGGGCAGTTCCTATTGCCCAGGGACATTTTGTACTTCAAACGTCTCGGGCGAGTTTAAGAGAGTGTTTTTCCAGATAGCTCCAGCAACACCAAGACTAGACATTAAGGATGTGACTGCTCTGCGGTGCGTTTGATTTAAGACCCTGCTCCCCGCGGGGGTGTCACTCACTCAGGTGTCTGAAGTCGGCTTTGCCCTCATCAAACATGTCCGTTACGCCGAGGGCTGAGAGAGGGCCTTCCAAATCTACCTCAGCCTCAGCTGTGAACCTGAAACAGGCAAAACAACAGACAGGGTTTATGTAAACATCTACCTCAGCCTCAGCTGTGAACCTAAAACAGGCAAACCAACAGACAGGGTTTATGTAAACATCTACCTCAGCCTCAGCTGTGAACCTGAAACAGGCAAAACAACAGACAGGGTTTATGTAAACATCTACTTCAGCCTCAGCTGTGAACCTAAAACAGGCAAAACAACAGACAGGGTTTATGTAAACATCTACCTCAGCCTCAGCTGTGAACCTAAAACAGGCAAAACAACAGACAGGGTTTATGTAAACATCTACTTCAGCCTCAGCTGTGAACCTGAAACAGGCAAAACAACAGACAGGGTTTATGTAAACATCTACCTCAGCCTCAGCTGTGAACCTAAAACAGGCAAAACAACAGACAGGGTTTATGTAAACATCTACCTCAGCCTCAGCTGTGAACCTGAAACAGGCAAAACAACAGACAGGGTTTATGTAAACATCTACTTCAGCCTCAGCTGTGAACCTAAAACAGGCAAAACAACAGACAGGGTTTATGTAAACATCTACTTCAGCCTCAGCTGTGAACCTAAAACTGGCAAAAAACAGACAGGGATTATGTATTGTTTTATATATTATATTATTATGTATTATGACGTTGCTGACAAATTAAATGATGTTGCCATGGTGATGGTTGAATTAGCTAAACCTTAGAAGACATGGTTCTACATTTAACTAGAAACCCCCCGGGGCAAAGCGCCTCTCTTCATAGTTTCAGCATCTTTTAAAAGACACCACCTCTTACTCTAGTAGCTCTTTTGCACAACACTGACCCTTATCAGGATGTAGATAATAAAAACACCTGAGTCACATTAAAGTAGTTACACAGGAAGTCTTTCCTGTCAACAAACCAGGCCGGTGAGAGTGTGTGTGTGTGTGTGTGTGTGTGTGTGTGTGTGTGTGTGTGTGTGTGTGTGTGTGTGTGTGTGTGTGTGCCCATTAGTCGGTGTGTGTGTGTGTGTGTGTGTCTTACTTGGGGATGAGCAGGCGAAATTTCTTGCGGTGCATCAGTTTGGTCCAGCTCTGAACTGTGGCTGTGTCAATGTGGGGGATGATGTCACTCAGGGGCGTGTCCTCCTCCGAGGGCAGGACGATCAGCATGCTGACGCTGTCACCGTGGTAACTCAGCTCGATGACCTTGTAATTCAGACCCTGAGGTGTGCTGGCCAGACCTGGTGTGGGAGGGGGTGGGAACGGGGGGGGGGGGGGGGGTCATAGGTGGAAAGTCAAATGGATTCAGGACATGGAACACACGAAGAGGAAGTGACATACACCGTTCAAAAGATCACTCTAGAAAACCAGTCCGAAGAGGAGGCGGCCATTTTGGATTTTAAACAGGTCAGTCTCTATCTATGCTTCTTCATATGATACCCCCTGTCCCCGTCAACGAACATTAGCACGAACATTTAAGAAGGGTATATAACAGAGTTTGTCTTGAGCTGCATCATAACCGTTCCAGAACCAGAGTGTGTTTGGGGTCGGGGTTCTGTACGGTCCAGGAGAAACCAGAACCACAGTGATAGCCAACCAGAGCCAAGGACAGTGAGGTCATACAGTTAAAGTTGACCAGTCACACTCATCATCACAGTGCAGCTCCACATACCGTCATAAAAAGCTGTTAAATGTTCATATTAAAAGTTTAAAACTTCTAATGAAACCACAGCTAAGTAGTTAAAATTTGTTTTGCGTGATATTTTATTGTTCTTTATGAGAGGGAGTTTGTTTCATAAAATTGCCAATGCAAACATGACTCCATCTGGTTTGAATTTAGTTTCTCTCTCGAGTGAAACCTAGGTTTGATGCACATGCATGTCCTTACATATTTCCAGAAACAAAATGATCAATTTGACAGAAATACTATACATATGAATCCTTGTGTGAAAGAGTATTCTCAGAACCTAAACTGCTCTGTGCTGGCTGTTTCCTATGGAGCAGAGCAACGGCACCCACTCTGTTCTGTGCTACCCTTGGAGCCACACACAGCCTAGAATTGGCACCTTGCACAGGGCTCAAAGTTCAAATTATTTAAACTTTGGTTGCCTCTGACCTTTTAAAGTACAAATTGGACATAATAATTATATGTACAGTACTGTGCATAAGTTTTAGGCAGGGGATGCTGTTTCGAAGGCGAAGGGTGGTCACACCAAATGTTGATTTGATACAGATTTGCTTTTCCCTCACTTTGTACAATTAACATTTATATATTTTTTCTAACTTTAAAGACTTCACACCTGCATAAAACTTTTGCACAGTACTGGATGTGCGATGACTGACGACTTGACCAAATCGGTTACGTTAGCCAATGTGAATTATTAGCACATCCAACTAATGTTCAATTCCGATTTAAAGACCTGTTGATACCACTGCTGATGTATAATAGCAGCATAACAAGGTACCCACCGATGTTGAAGGAAGACAGCTGTGACATCATAGGGACCTTGGGGGAGTTGCCTTGGGGACCATGGAATGCCATCATCTTGGTGTTCTCGGGCAGGAAGCGGGACTTCCACAGGCCTTTGAAGAAGATGGAGTTGACGGCCACCAAACGGGTCATAGCAGAGAACATGTCCGCCTTCAGCAGAGAAGGGATGAGACCTTAACAACAACACACAGACATGTTCAATGAGCTGGGATATAACAGCAGAGATGTTAAATAACCTGGAATGAAAAACACAGCCATGTTAAATAAGATGGGATGACTCCTTAACAACCACACAAACGTAAAAAATCTGTCAACACTCCGAAAATTGTTTGTTTACCGTGAGTTCTCACACATTGGCTATTTAAAAATGTGTCCACCCAAATCAAATTGGTAAGAAGATACAGTCATTAATAACTCATCTTGGAAGCTCTAATAGAAATGATAGTGCCAATTCATTAGAATGTCTCGTTTAACAGAAAATAATTTTGCCTCACAATCATGATACGTTTCAACTCTCCCCTGTGTGGTCTTATCTATACTCTCTACCTTTGGTTTTGCCGTTGACCCAGCGATTGACGCTCTCTGCTGCCCCCTGGGGGTCGCTGAAGTCCAGGCTGCGGCTCTCACACTGAAAATTGGCTCTGTTGGTGGAGTTGAAGGTGTCCTTCATGGGGAAACTTGTCTGGGTGAACATGGCATTGGCGATGGTCACCACATCCAGGTTGCTCCTGGCTGTTAATGTCTTGTGGAGCTTCCTCAGCATCCTGTAAGGGCCTGAAAGAGAGGGAGAGAGAGAAAGAGAAGAAATGTGAGAGTGTGTGTGTGTGAGAGAGAGAGAGAGAGAGAGAGAGAGAGAGAGAGAGAGAGAGAGAGAGAGAGAGAGAAAGAGAACAAAACAGAAAGAGAGAAAGACACAGAGAGAGAGAGAGAGAGAGAGAGACGAAAAGAGAGAAATACAGAAAGAGAACGAGAAAGAAAAAGAGAGGTAATAGTAAAACTCTCTGTGTGCGTACCGTTCTTCTTGTAGCGTAGGGCAGTGACCACCTGTCTGCGGGTCTCCCCATGGGCTCCAGGCAGCAACATGCCCAGGACAGAGCTCACTCCGTGGGGGGACAGCACCACGTTCTCCTGGGGCCTGGACCTCACCACCTGCCGGAACACCTGGAGGCCCAAGTCTGAGCCTCGCTCGGCGTAGGACGGGCCTGGGCCCCGAGACACCTGGCACAGTGCCCCCCGGTGGTCAGCCAGGGTAAGGACAGCAAAGACACCCAGCAGGGACAGGAGAGCCATCGCTGCTGTCAATCACCTTGAGGCAGGAGAACAGACGGAGGGGATTGGCTGAGTGTCTAAAGGAAGTTTATCTCAGTAGGAATGCTGGTGACAGTCATGAAGGAAGCAGAGGAGAACTCTCCAGTTATGACGGAGAGAGAATCTAAGCAAAGAGAAACAACTCACACTCACTCTCACTTTCCTGTTCTGGATAGTTCTAGTATTACATCAACTCTTACTCTGAACACTGTTATCATTAATGACAACCCCTGTTGAAGTCAACTCACACTCACTCTCACTCTCCTGTTCTGGATAGTTCTAGATAACACCTGGTACTTGTCAGAAGCCTATTGAAACAGTTGGTACTGGTCATCATTAGCCAATAGAAACAGGTGATACTGGTCCTCAGCCAATGAATAAACACCTACATAGATCAATATCCCTAATATCCAAACTGTGTCTAGCAAACACCTATTCAAGCCATCTTAAGCATAACCACTGACTTCAGCCATTAACCAAACTGCGCAAACTTTACCGCAAACTTTAAAGTTTTAATGTTAACAATACTTTTATGAGAATGCTTTATTCATGTTTTATTGAATCAGTCCTCACATTCCCCTTTGTCAGTTGGTACGGGTCACTGAACCTGAAAAACAAAAACAGACTACAGGGTATCGTCAAAGTGTGTAGCAAAATTGCAGGCACTATCTTGAATGACCTTACACACCTATACAAGGTCAGGACTTTGAAAAAGGCCCAGTCAATCCTGGCTGATTCTAGTCACCCTCTGTCCAAGGAGTTTGTGTTGCTTCCGTCTGGTCGCAGATACAAGTTGCCAAAATGCAGGACCAACAGACTTAAAAACTAATTTGTCCCTGCTGTCATTGGCCTTTTAAATATCTCAATGTGATTTTTATTTATTTTACTTATTTATTTTTACTCTGTAAATGTCTATTTTTTTTATGTGTGTTTTATGTGGTTATTGCTGGCTGTAAACCAAATTGCCCCTCAGGGATAATAAAGACTTCTTGAATCTTGAAAACCAACAGCACCAAGGAGTCTACCTGGAATTCGTTTTTTTGTACCAGTCCAATTACAGGCCAACTGAAACTACTCTGAATAGAATGATAGATAGTCTTTCCCTTAATGCTTTAACAACAGGAATCACATTCAGGTGGACTTTGGAAAAGGAATGCAATGTTTCAAACTAGATGCATTTAAAGACAAGCCATTGTTTTCATAAGGATGAAACCTTAGTAGGCAGCTAGAAGAACATGGTTACTGTGTTGAAACCAAAATACTGACCTGTTGAAACCAAAATACTGACTCACTTATTTTCTGGCCAATTAAAGACTTATAAATAAAGAGTTATACAAACTCAGCTGTGTTACCTTTGGGTTAAAACAAAACACCGAAAAACCACAAGCACATTCAAACTAACAAAACAAATCCAGACTGCTGGATACATTATGTCTATTGCGTTATCTTATCCTGGAACATTTTAATGTGGTGACTGTCCATGCCCCTAGAAAGTAAACTACCAGTTCAGACACGTATCCTGCAATACATCCTCACTTTAACTGCATTAACACACAATAACAATAAAGTGGTCCACTTAAAATACTATTTTATTTGTTTAAAATCGGTGACTGAAAACTTATCAATAAATAGTTGGCATGATTTTAATAAGACTTTTTTTCTGTGATAAGTTACTTGAACTCAAATTTAAATATGCATAACTTAACAGTAAAGTGGTATTTATACACATGTTAATGCAAAGTGAAGTTGTTATACGTTTTTTCATGCTGTTGCTATCGCGACACTCAGAATCTGTTATCTGAGAATAAAAACAAAAAGTTAACGGATCCATTTTTGTACCTGAAATTTGGAAGGCACTCCTAGCGACAAGTGAAGAATTTGATTGGAGTTATCGCTTCTCTTGTCTTCTTTCCAACTTTCGCGATAGCGTAAACAGCGGATTTGAGCGACGAATAACAGCGTGGTTTGTCGTCAGTCCTGCAGTCACCGTCCTAAGTAAAGTCGCTTGTACTGGCCCAAGTGTAATTCCACTCCGGCGTCTTTTGAGAATTGAACTCCGCCCTCTCAACCCGCTCATGCCAACAGTGAAGCGTGATTCTGTTTACACACTGACAGGAAGTGACAAAAACTATGTGCCACAAACAAACAAACAAACATGCAAAAACTTGTTCTGTCCAAATGAGTTACACACAACCTTGAAGGAATTTGACACATGTTTACGATGACTAACATGAAAGTAAAACAACCTTTTTCACATTTTCAAATAAACTAACACAATATAGTGGCCACAAAGTCTTTTATTTAATGACCCTTTCATTGATCAAGTTGGCTGGGACCAAACTGATAAAGTGATATTTTTTTCACAGGCTAGGAGTGGATCATGCGTTTTTTTAAACAAACCCCATGCCTAAATAACAAATTTAAGACGGTTATGTGTAGGCCAAAATGTAGTTACTAGAGTAGAATATGATGGTAGAATCTGGCCTATGGAGTGTCCATTCACAGAATCAATAAAAGAAAGCTACTACTAATATGACAGTAGCTTGAGGGTAATTCTTCTTCTAGAGTAGAAAGTCTAGTTTACTGCGAGGCACAGTTAATGGATATTACAATAGATGATGAACTAAATATCATTCTGTGTTTCTGCTAGCAAGGGTCTTTTCCCTGTTCAATATTCAGCCAGCCTCGACCTCAGGCATGCAGGTCACTACAGACATCAGACTGTTCTCAAGAGTGCGGTTAGATTTACGTGTGTGTGTGTGTAGGGCAGTGGCTAGTATCTGAAGTTCAGCTGTGATGCTGGAGAGAGGATTGTTGTGAAACCTAACACAGAGGAATGATGTGTGTGTGTGTGTGTGTGTGTGTGTGTGAGAGAGAGACAGACCAGAGAGGTGAACCGGATGAAAGCACAGCTGTGTATTAAGATCATGCCCTCACTGAATTTAAAAGAACCAAAGCGCTCTGCATTGATTGGTAAGGAGGATGATTGGGTCATGCCTCTGGAGACTTCATGCACTGAAGCTTATTTCCTGGTTTGCACTGTCATCCCAACCGTGACAACGTGTAGAATAGACAAGGGCAGCAGCATAGGAGTCCCACATCACCAGCTAGTCCACCAATAGCCAACAAGCATGTTGTCGTGGGCAACAACATGAACTATTTAACTTCCTGTTTCAGTTGGCTTCGGTTCTGCATTTTAAAAAAAGGCTGTTTGAACGGACAAGCCCATTCTAATCTTCGGTTTTAACAACACATATCTCTAGGTATGTCAGGGGATATTTTATCAAAACATTACAAAGTAATTGTTTAGATATGGCCAAGCCCAGACGTGAAGAGATGTATGATTAGGTGTTGAGCGAGCAATATAAACTTCTTCCTCTGACTCAATAGAAGGAAAAGTGCCTTGTGCCAGTTCCAACCAGAGGAGAAATTAACCAGCGAGACTAAACAGAAGTCAACCCCTGCTTTTCTCCACAAAAAAAAAAGCTTTGCAAAGTTGTTTTTTGAAAAATACTTTACAATTCATCTTTATTTTTCACTTATAAAAGCTTGAAGCACAGTTTTTACAACACAAATTATTAAAGAGCCTTTTTATAGAGTCACAATATTGGCAGTGCATGAAACAACCCAGAAATCTAACTACAGTTGCTGTTGATTGGATGGCAGTACAAAAAGACTCGAGTTCCCACATGGTTGATTGGTCAGCATGGCTGTCCGTCACTGTTTCAGCCACTGCTGGAGGAGGAGGGAGATGTGATCGCGTGCCAGGGTTAGACCAGGCAGGTCCTGGCTTCTAGCTGGGTACATGTTGGCACAATGGGCTGTTCCTGGAAGGGTGGAGAACAGAATAAAATACATTTAATGAAAAATATTTTATATAGTAAGAAAAACTAAATTGTTTTATTTTTGAGTTAAGTAACAACTTGTTATAATTATATTTTGTATAGCAAGAAAAACTGAATTGGTTTATTTTGAGTTAAGTAACAACTTGTTATAATTTGAACCATCATCTCGCTTGATGAACACAACTACATGGGTTTCAAACTCATATTCATCTCTTTTTCCAAGCACGCTTACATAATCAAAAACTAAAACCAAATATCAAATCTCCCACCCCTGACCTTTGATGAAAATAGCCGGGAGGTCATCGGTGATGTCACTGGTGACCCCCAGGGCATGCCAGGGGTCGATGGATCCGTTAGGGAACACGATCCTGGAGGAGCGGATGTTGTAGCCTCCGTAGTACTCGTTGGTTTGATCCACGGCCATGGTCAGCGTCTGTGCACTCACTCCAAAGTAATCCTCACACTGCTTCACATGGTACCTAAAGGGTTAACAGGAAGAAGATTAAAGCGCTATTAGAAAGATTCATTCCCTCTTAGTTTGTTTATCTCACACACGCACGCACGCACGCACACACACTCACACAAGCACACACACACGTACACACACGTACACACACACACACACACACACACACGCACTCACACAGGCACGCACGCACACACACACTCACACGCACACACGTACACACACAGGCACGCACACACACAGGCACTCACACAGGCACTCACACAGGCACTCACACAGGCACTCACACAGGCACTCACACAGGCACTCACACAGGCACTCACACAGGCACTCACACAGGCACTCACGGCAGAGGAAATCCGCTGAATGGTTGATTTGGGGAGTCGGTGCTCTGGTAGAATCCAAACTCAGTGCAGGTCTGGTACACCCACTGCCTCCCTGAAAACGGAGACACACAAAGCAGTCAAACAGACACAGGATGCAGTCAGTCAGTCACAGACAGTCAAACAGACACACAAAGCAGTCAACCAGACACAGGATGCAGTCAGTCAGTCACAGACAGACAAACAGACAGGCGAAGCGGTCAGTCAGACAAAGCAGTCAGTCAGAGACCGACAAACGAAGCAGTCAGTCAGAGCAACAATGAGTCTTGAATAACTGTTTCTTCTATCACTTGTCAATGTCAACCAATGAGAAACCAGCTCCTTGTCAATTTCAACCACTGAGACACCAGCTCCTTGTCAATTTCAACCAATTAGAAACCAGCTCCTTAAATCAAAACCAATTAACCCGTCAATGGTCTTTAAGTTGTTGGAGGCGCACACACACACACACACACACACACACACACACACACACACACACACACACACACACACACACACACACACACACACAAACAACAAAGCCTTTCCAAATCACACTTCCTCTCTCGCTGTCTCATTCTCTCTCTCTCTCTTACACGCACGCACACGCACGCACACGCACGCACGCACGCACGCACACACACACCTCCCCCTGCGGCGGGGCCGTCCCAGGAGGTGTTGGTCATGTCCCGTAGGTTGTTGGTGTAGCTGGCGTCCAGACACTTGATGGAGAAGGTGTCCATGAGGAGGCGAGCCACGGCGACGTAGCGGGCATAGGGAGAGCCCAGAGAGACGTCAGCCATCACCCCACACAGCACCCCTATGGTGATGTTGGCGCCCACCGCGCCCTGCAACACACACACACAATTCAGCAAAGTCCCATGCAGAAATTGTGTGTGCGTGTGTTAAACACACACACACACACACACACACAGCAGAGGCAGTGTTTCCTCTATGTACATTCAGCAGTGGCAGGCTGCTGCTTCAGAATTTTATGAAATGTCATGAAATGGTAATTACTATGCAGAGTCCGCCCCACTAAACTCAACAGTCATACCCTCCATCCACTTTGCTCAACTCACAACAAGGCAGGGCCTCAATCAGCCAAGCAAAGGTGGCTGCAAACTCATGACAATCAGATAAACAGCACGAGTAGGCCTATGCATTTTCTCCTCCGTGACAAACAAAGCAGAGGATAGGATTAGCTTACATTACCAGAGAACAAGAAAAAAAAGTAGACTTAACTAGCTAACGTTAAGTTTGATAGATTTGACTCTTTAAATAAACATTCGCAATTTATTCACTATTGATGTTCATGGCCAACTGATTACTTTTAATAATCGGGATATAACGTTCCATCTAATGTTAGCGAACTCAAGTCAGTAAGTCCTGGTAACATAACTCAATAAACGTAAGAGTTTGTTAAAAATATTGCTCCAAGATAAGAAGCAAAATACGCGTGATGTCTATTAGGAAACTAGTCGGGTAACGTTGCTTTTAACTAAGTCGGGAGGGGCTCCCCAAGTTCTTTATCGAAAGAAATGCCTTCTAGTACTAACAAAATTAACATTAGTGGTGGCCACTAAAATATTTTTATATTTTAACTGGTTGTGTGTTGAAATATTTGTGATGTGAGAGTTATCTACTCATTCACAAATGTAACCTTTTTAAACAAGTACACAGCCAGGAGAAGCTCAGCTCTGAGCATCAACAAACCACCTCTGGGCGAGTTTCCTTATCACAGATCCTTAGAGCTCTTCTATAAAAAAAAGTGAAGCCAGGCTGCAAACTTTGCCACTGAGGCAAATAGACAGCGAGCTATGTAAGTAGTAGGTCAGCGGTATTGTGTATGATTCTTGCATGTGCAGTCAGGTGCCATTTTATTGTATATTTTTGAATGACCTATTGATATTAAATAACCCCGCCCCCCCTTGCTGAAAGAAATCCCAGAAGAAACACTGAGAGGAAACAACAAGAACAAACAGACAGAGACGTGCTGTCAGGGTGAAGGAGAAAGGCTGCCTGGGTGTGTGTCTCTCTCTCTCTCTATTAATTTTTGGTTTCCCAAGTCTATTGAGATTATTTGGGACGGTCTTTCTTTCTTCAAATAACTGAATGAAGTAATACTAATAATTTAGTAGAATTCAGTCTTCTCCAGTCTTCACCAGTACTGTAATTCACCCCCCCCTCTCTCTCCCTCTCTTGCCCTGCTGCTCCTCCGGCACCCACCCCCCGCCCCCCGATCCCCGATCCAGATTCCTGAAGGGGACCTGAAACCTTTGGCCTGTGGGAGCAAGCGCCTCTCTCAGTCCCTCTCTCCTCTCCTCCTGTAGGTCTCCCTCCCTCTCTCCTCCTGTGGGTCTCACTCTCTCCTCTCCTCTCCTCTCCTCTCCTCCTGTGGGTCTCACTCTCTCCTCTCCTCCTGTGGGTCTCCCTCTCTCCTCTCCTCTCCTCTCCTCTCCTCTCCTCTCCTCCTGTGGGTCTCACTCTCTCCTCTCCTCCTGTGGGTCTCCCTCTCTCCTCTCCTCCTATGGGTCTCCTTCCCCCTCTCCTCTCCTCTCCTCCTGTGGAGCGCCTTCCCTCTCTCCTCTCCTCCTGTGGGTCTCCTTCCCTCTCTCCTCTCCTCCTGTGGAGCGCCTTCCCTCTCTCCTCTCCTCCTGTGGAGCGCTTTCCCTCTCTCCTCTCCTCCTGTGGGTCTCCTTCCCTCTCTCCTCTCCTCCTGTGGAGCGCCTTCCCTCTCTCCTCTCCTCCTGTGGGTCTCCTTCCCTCTCTCCTCTTATGGGTCTAAGTCCCTCTCTCCTCTCCTCTTATGGGTCTCAGTCCCTCTCTCCTCTCCTCCTATGGGTCTCAGTCCCTCTCTCCTCTCCTCCTGTGGGTCTCCTTCCCTCTCTCCTCTCCTCCTATGGGTCTCAGTCCCTCTCTCCTCTCCTCCTCTGGCGCTCTGGGCAGCATGCAGGCAACACGGGAGGCCACAGCACTGAAACCTAAGAGAGAACCTGAGAGTCTTCTGCTGCTTTCTCACTGCAGCTTATTGGTAACCAGAGTCGCTGGTCCTCCAGGACAAGAGGGGCCGAGGGAAGGGAGGGAGGGAGGGAGTCAAACGGAGGAATAGAATGAGAGAAAAAAATGTAAAGAAACGAAGAGAATATAAGAACAAGGTTTGTGGATGAAGTGAGAACAGGAGGAGTGAGAGAGAGAGAGAGAGAGAGTCATTGACAGAAAAGAGAAAGAACAACAGAGAGACAGAGAGACAGGAAGTAAAGATATATTTATCTATTGAAGTAGTTAAGATGCATAAAGAGAAGACTAAAGACAGAGGGAAGGCAAAATCAAAAGGTTTGTCCACCTCATTCACCACCCTCAGGCCAGAGGCGCCACAAAGCATCCATTGTGTGCGTGGAGGTAGCAGACTGAGCCAGGCCACGGTGAGTAGCTCTGCTACAGAAACCCAGAGGTCAAAATGGCTTTGTCTCTCTCTGACATCTGGGACTGACCAGATGAAGAATGTTTAATAGCGTTTCCCTTCCTTCCAGTATCTCCCTCTTTCTGACTCTGCCTTTCCCTCTACCTCGCCCCTCACCTCAAAGTCTGTAGTCATAGTCTCTCTGTGTGCTGGTCTCTCCCCCTCACCTCAAAGTCTGTAGTCATAGTCTCTCTGTGTGCAGGTCTCTCCCCCTCCTCTGTCCCCTCACCTCAAAGTCTGTAGTCATAGTCTGTGTGTGTGTGCTGGTCTCTCTGTGTGCAGGTCTCTCTGTGTGCAGGTCTCTCCCTCTACCTCGCCCCTCACCTCAAAGTCTGTAGTCATAGTCACTCTGTGTGCTGGTCTCTCCCCCTCCTCTGTCCCCTCACCTTATAGTCTCTCTGTGTACAGGTCTCTCTGTGTGCTGGTCTCTCTGTGTGCTGGTCTCTCTGTGTGCTGGTCTCTCCCCCTCCTCTGTCCCCTCACCTTATAGTCTCTTTGTGTGCTGGTCTCTCTGTGTGCAGGTCTCTGTGTGTGCAGGTCTCTCCCCCTCCTCTGTCCCCTCACCTTATAGTCTCTGTGTGTGCAGGTCTCTCTGTGTGCTGGTCTCTCTGTGTGCAGGTCTCTCCCCCTCCTCTGTCCCCTCACCTTATAGTCTCTTTGTGTACAGGTCTCTCTGTGTGCTGGTCTCTCTGTGTGCAGGTCTCTCCCCCTCCTCTGTCCCCTCACCTTATAGTCTCTTTGTGTACAGGTCTCTCTGTGTGCTGGTCTCTCTGTGTGCAGGTCTCTCTGTGTGCAGGTCTCTCCCCCTCCTCTGTCCCCTGACCTTTTAGTCTCTCTGTGTGCAGGTCTCTCTGTGTGTAGGTCTCTCTTATGTCTCCCCTCCTCAAAGTATCTATGTGTGTAGGTCTCTCCCCCTCCTCTGTTCCCTCACCCTATAGTCTCTCTGTGTGCTGGTCTCTCTGTGTGCCGGTATCTCTGTGTGTAAGTCTCTCTGTGTGCAGGTCTCTCTGTAGGTCTCTCCCCCTCCTCTGTCCCCTCCCCTTATAGTCTCTCTGTGAGCAGGTCTCTCTGTGTGCAGGTCTCTTACCTCAAAGTCCCGGTTGTCCTCATTGTACTGCACCTCAAAGTCCCGGTTGTCCTCATTGTACTGCACCACTTCCATGAAGGCTTCCGCCAGACTCTCCAGGAGGAAAGCCTCATCCATCTCTGACTGGACCGACAGCTCCGAGCACAGCCTGGAGGAGGAGGAGGAGGAGGAAGAAGACAGGAAGGAGAGTTGGAGCACAGCATGAGGAAGAAGAGCATGAGGAAGAAGACAGGAGGAGGAGGAGGAGGAAGAGGAAGGAGCAGCATGAGGAGGAAGGGTAAGGAAGAGGAGGGAGAGCCGGACGAAAAGGAAGCCGTTGTAATGAGTGTAGTTAGTCAGGTTGACAGTAATTACGATGACGAGGTAGTCCCGTTTATCTGCACGCTAGCGGAGCGGGGGTGCTGTGGACCTCCTGTTGCCAGGGGTAACCAGCCTCTTCCTCCACCAGGTCTAGTCTGGTCATTTCTGCCCAGATGATGTCACATGTTGACTCTCTAAACGGAGTGGCAGAGGGGCTGGTTCCACCCTAACCCTAACCCTACAGTCTGCCCTAGCTCCTACAGGAACACAAAGCAGAGGGGCTGGTTCCACCCTAACCCTAACCCTACAGTCTGCCCTAGCTCCTACAGGTACACAAAGCAGAGGGGCTGGTTCCACCCTAACCCTAACCCTACAGTCTGCCCTAGCTCCTACAGGAACACAAAGCAGAGGGGCTGGTTCCACCCTAACCCTAACCCTACAGTCTGCCCTAGCTCCTACAGGAACACAAAGCAGAGGGACCTACAGAGGCATATAGGTAGACCTAGGGGTGGGCGTACAGGTAGGGACAGGTAGAGGTGTGGCTATATGTTTACCTGGGCACAGGGTAGACACAGTGTGTGTCTGTGAGATAAGGGCAGTTATCTCTCAACATGCCTGTGTGCCTGTCTCAAAAACAATATGTGGCAGCGTGGGCGGTGTGGTGGGCCAAAATGACGTCAACGCACTGACTCGTATTCAGCCGTGTGTGTGTGTGTGTGTGTGTGCTACCAGAAAACCGATGTTGCCGAGAGAAAGACAGAACATAACGTCTCAGACAATGACATCATTGTGGCTAGACCAATGAAAGGACTGACCTCACCCTTGTCCCCTTTATAACCTAACCATAAAGTCGCTACGGCAACAGAGACGAAGCACGCTGCTGAGAATAGACGTTGCCCACAGTACGCTGTCATCGTCACACACACACACGCATACACACACGCATACACACACACACACGCATACACACACACACAACGCTGTAACAATAAAGGCTGTAACACTGCGCCCAGCAAGTTTCACTACAATGAAAAAGACATGGTGATGTAAGCCTCAGAGGACTTGGCAGGAGAAAGGTTGTCCCAAACACATCTACACAGACAGTCTCAGCGTTTCCCAACCTGTGTGCTGTCAGACATCATCAGGTGTGCTGGGGAATTATGGGAAAGTCACATTCGGGAAAGATAAACAACTCTTTTGTATTAAGTTGGGTTCAATTTTACATCTGCTGCAAAATAAATACGTTTACGCAAGTGTGCCATGGGTTGGAAAAGGTTGGGAAACGCTGGCCCAGAGATAGAACACATCGGGAACTTTGTGTCAGATGAAGAGGTAGCCAACCATCCGAGCCAATCCCGACGCGCACACGCACACACACACACACACACACACACACACACACCTGCTTGGCTGACTTTCTCTGCTATTGGATATCCTGCTGTGTGACTGTGAATGGGGGATACAGGAGGGTTTGATGGGAGCAGAGAGGCCGAGGTTTAGATTAGGTTACATGGACACACTAACAGAGGTACAGGGATATGATCTATGAATGGAGAAGAGGAATGAAGCCCAAAGGGAGGGGGATTGAATGGGGGTTGTTTTGTTCTTAGATTGACTTGGCATTCCCACTAGATTACTTGCTTAGTCCTCCAGTGGAAACAGGCACTGGCTAGCCCTGCTTAGCCCTGCAGTGGAAAGAGGCACTGGCTAGCCCTGCTTAGCCCTACAGTGGAAACAGGCACTGGCTAGCCCTGCTTAGCTCTGCTTGGCCCTCCAGTGGAAACATGCAATGCGTAGCCCTGCTTAGCCCTCCAGTGGAAACAGGCACTGGCTAGCCCTGCTTAGCCTTGCAGTGGAAACAGGCAGTGGAAAGAGGCACTGGCTAGCCCTGCTTAGCCCTGCAGTGGAAACAGGCACTGGCTAGCCCTGCTTAGCTCTGCTTAGCCCTGCAGTGGAAACAGGCACTGGCTAGCCCTGCTTAGCCCTGCTTAGCCCTGCAGTGGAAACAGGCACTGGCTAGCCCTGCTTAGCCCTGCTTAGCCCTGCAGTGGAAACAGACCATGGCTGACGTGTGGAGCTGAGTAGTTAAAAGTGGTGCCAGTACTTGAAGTCGTTGGAGATGTTACTGTAGGTGGTAGGGTCTTTGAGGCGTTGCAGCAGGGTGTCAGACGCCTGCTTCACCAGAAGGGGGCACTGTGGATTCTCAGAGGCCAGCGATCGTCCCACCACCTCTAAATACTCTGAGGCAAAAGAAGAGATGCAACACGTTTCAAACACAGCTAATTAAGAATGACATCACACCTTCTCTGAAAACTGATTGAATATTTAATTAAATACTTCACCTCTCTTCTGAGCATGTATTTCTGCATTTATGGTGACCAAAGAAAAGATAGTAGCTCCCTCAAAGCAATCATTTTAGGTATTTTGTGTTACACTACACGTCTAACTAACTCTATGAATGTTATATCATATTTTCTCTTCATACTAAAGAAAATCCAGAGTGTGTGAGTTCCTGATGGCAGCAAAAGTTACAGTAAACTACCGTTTAAACCGACAACACTATTTTAGGGTCCTGTAAGAACATTGTTTTACATTCAAACAATATCCCAATTTAATAACGGATCCTGCCAGGGTACACCCCTCTCACTGTATCCTAAAAAAGACCGAAGAAGCAGTTTTCTGTCACAGCTCACAAGCTTAACATCAAGAAACGTTTTACAGTTTTGATCTAAATATACGGTACTTGAATCTTCTAGAAGCATGCTTGAAAGTGTTACTTAGCTAAGGGCTAAGAAGTCGAGGCAACCCTAGCTCAGAATAACAGTTAGAGCATTGTGTTAACGTAACAAAATAAAGCAGAGAAACAACAGGACAACATATCAGAATCACAATCCCAGTCATCACCTCATACCTGGGAAGTTAACCGTCGCATGCATGGGTGCGCTGGTAGCCACGGCAGCGTGCACCAGGTGAGGGTACTTCAGTCTGAACCAGGCCGCCAGCGAGCCCGGGTACGAACCGCCGAACGCCACCCACTTGCTATTGTTCAGCCCCTGCTCCAACGCCATGGCAACGCGGAAGTGGGCGAGGTCCGCCAGAGCCTGTCGACTGCTGAGGAAGCGGAGGTTCTCTGTGCTCAGGTCACTGGTAGGCAAAGGGTTAAACATACTTAATATTAGTGCTGAGGAAGAGGAGGGGACAGGAGACAAAGGGTTAAACATACCTAATATTAGTGCTGAGGAAGAGGAGCGGACAGGAGACAAAGGGTTAAACATATGCAATATTAGTGCAGAGGAAGAGGAGGGGACAGGAGACAAAGGGTTAAACATATGCAATATTAGTGCAGAGGAAGAGGAGGTTTCTCTGTGCTCGGGAGACCATTAGAGATGCAGGAATATTAGACATGCAGTGTCATCTAGAGGTCAACTTTAATACATATCAAACGCAATCTTTCTTTTAAAAGGGCACTAACTAGATTGATACATAATATTACATCTAATTCTGAACCAGTCTTTAAACCACCGAGGTAAACCTACCTGGTGGGGACACTCTTTAACCCAGTGAGGTAAACCTACCTGGAGGGGACACTCTTTAAACCACCGAGGTAAACCTACCTGGTGGGGACACTCTTTAACCCAGTGAGGTAAACCTACCTGGAGGGGACACTCTTTAACCCAGCGAGGTAAACCTACCTGGAGGGGACACTCTTTAACCCAGCGAGGTAAACCTACCTGGAGGGGACACTCTTTAACCCAGCGAGGTAAACCTACCTGGAGGGGACACTCTTTAACCCAGCGAGGTACACCTACCTGGAGGGGACACTCTTTAACCCAGCGAGGTAAACCTACCTGGAGGGGACACTCTTTAACCCAGCGAGGTAAACCTACCTGGAGGGGACACTCTTTAACCCAGCGAGGTAAACCTACCTGGAGGGGACACTCTTTAACCCAGCGAGGTAAACCTACCTGGTGGGGTGACTCTTTAACCCAGCGAGGTAAACCTACCTGGTGGGGTGACTCTTTAACCCAGCGAGGTAAACCTACCTGGTGGGGACACTCTTTAACCCAGCGATGTAAACCTACCTTGTGGGGTGACTCTTTAACCCAGCGAGGTAAACCTACCTGGTGGGGTGACTCTTTAACCCAGCGAGGTAAACCTACCTGGTGGGGTGACTCTTTAACCCAGCGAGGTAAACCTACCTGGTGGGGTGACTCTTGCCATAAAAGCGGTGCTCCAGCATCAGACATAGAGCTCCTAGTTTCTTGGCGTAGGTGAGCCAGGACCCATTGTGCATCCATGCCTCATTAGCCGGCCCTTCTCCCCCGATCATTAGAAACACTGGACCCCCCGCCTGGTAGAAGCTGTTGTTCACAAAAAACCTCTGTGGAGGAGTGGACAGCAGCAGCAGGTCAGTGACAGCAAATGGTGGTTGGTAATGGTGGTGGCTAATAAGTATACATTTGTAGAAATTGGCGCCTCAAGATATACGTGGGACAGAAAGAGAGGCAGACACCGACAGTCAGCTGACCTGGGACTGCATGTGGAAAACGAGGCCGTGGAAAACGAGAGGCCATGGAGGCTAACTTTTGACCATTTACAGAAATGGGAGTGAATGGGCACTGTCCCGTCAAGACAGGCAAAACACATAGGGAGAGCTTTATGCGCGAAAAAGTGCCGAACGTCGACTCTACAACTGTCTTCACCGCGGTCAGACAGACATGGTATACAGACTAGCCCGGTATACACAATGACGCACACTCTCTTGCCCATACACAGATGTACACAAACGACTGAGCAAGACACTCACTTGTTTCCATACTCGGCTATCTGCTCCGTTGAAATGGTCTAGCTTTTGGATGAACCATTGCTCATCGGAGACACCTTCAATCCTATCATGGACTGTGATAAACGATCGGATTCCTTTGAAACGGCATTCGCACAGTACACACAGATAAAGACAAAGAAGTCCACAAGAAAATAATGTATTGCCTCTTGATGAAGCCATGATCACAAATGGCATGAAGCATGTGATTTTTCTGATCACGTGACTGTTTCAGTTCTCTTTTTAAGTTCTCTTTTTTTCTCTCTTGGGATCACTCCGGAATATAAATATCATGTCAGACATATCGGCACTTACGGTTACTCACAATTTGTTTTCAAGCCTCTGCCTCTTTTTTTGGGCAAAACAAACTAGAAATGTATTTTTTGAGCTGTAAATGCATTATTGATACTGTTTAACCATACGACATTTAAAGACTCCTGCATCAATTGTCAGTTAATAAAACTTGGAAACATGTTTAACTGCTGTGTAACGCTTGCGCTCCTCGAACGTTTGTGTTACCCAGATACACTGGCTCTTAAAATAATGCTGAACGCAGCAATATTACCCTATTGCCGCAAGGTGGCAGCATCAACACTCGTCTCAACCATAGAAATTACGCGACATAACGCCTGTCACCCAGACGTGTACATGATCGCAGAACAACAGCTCAGCTTCGCTAGACTGTGACAACTGTCGAGAGGTTTGGAGCGGGAGCATATGTTGGGGCAGGACCAGACTGTTGGAGCTGAAAGAGAGAATTTGAGCTGGAGTTGGTTCTTACTGTTGGATGGTGCCAAACCGAAATGTACCAGTGATGTTAGTGAAAGCAAGCAGCGAAATTCAGAGGGCTGTGGAGAATCGAGTCCCATTCTGAGCCAGATTGGCAAACACCAGGGTCAAAGGTTGCTCATTAACAAGCTATTAATATGATCAGGCACATGGCTTTGTTTACAACACTGTGCATACAGGAATCCCAATGCACTCCTAAAAGACTTCGTTGATAAAACCAAGAAAAATTTGGAAAGACAGTGACTTAGATTCAGCCCATCAAGTCAGTCTTAAATTAATAGTTTAATTACACTTAACCATACTTACACTTAAACCAAGAATATCTAATGCTGTTTAGATTTAGTTTTCTGGAACAAGCAGCATTGTTGTGGTTTGACTTGGGTGTTCATCCACAGTTGACAGCAGACACAGAATTACTTGGTAGTTCTTTAATCACTGTAAAACAACAACATCTTTTGGCAACGAAATGGCCAGTCTGACCACATTTGCTGTTTTCTGATGTAGGCATGTTTGAAGTATTTAAAAGGACAATCTTCACTTTCATTAGGCACTCAGTTTAGCCCACCATACTCTGGACATGTGCAGGACATATTCTGGCTGGTCATAGGCATCATTTGGTTTTGGCTGCAAGCATTCTGGAGACTGAACACTGACCCCCCCCCCCCCCAAATAGGAACTGCTGACGTTCCTGGCTGTTCCAGCCCGTTCCACTGTTCTATCCAATGTAACAAAGAGCTGATGGAGGAGGGCGGGGTTGTTCGGGGTTGCTCGATTGGTTGTTAAGCATCCTGCTAGGGGTCCCAGATCCAATCACAGCCACACAGCCACAAAGCTATCAGAATGGACAGGTGAGCAGGTGAGGCATGTAACTCGCACTTGTCAAACATTGGGGGGTGGGTGGGGGGGTTGAATGTCTGCTGCGTAATAACATGTTTTGTTTGGACTCTGCTGGCTGTTAGTCGGCGCTGTCAGACTCTACATTACAATGTAGATCATGTATACACGTGTGCAGCTTGTCCAAGTGACTTTGTGTACAAACTAATGGCCTACAAAAAGGGTAGCCTACACAGAAAGACTCATCACAAACATTATGAGGAAGTTGTCCTACGATCCAAAGTGTTTTCCTCTCCAACCAGGAAGAAGTGTGTCCATTCTCACTGTAGGCCATAGTTTGCTGCTTCCTATGTTTAATAAAAAGAGACCCCAAAGTCCCTCCTCTCAATTCTTACTGAATGAATGAGTTCCTCCTGCCTCTCAGTTTATGAACTCTTCATTAGGTCATTAGAAAGGCAGAGGTTTACGACTGTTTCTGAGCTCATGGTTGCAATTTCTGACCTGTCAGATAATCATTCATATTTAATTTGTTCCGTATTAAACAGCTCCTGCAGTCATTGTACACATTCTCATAGATTTTCAAAGATATGTATATGTGAAGTCTGTTAATTGCAAGTGTCTCTATTCTGTCCAATTAGCTATTTTCTTTGTTTTGTCTGGACACTTCATCTAATAAGTAAAAGCAGGGTGCTGTTCCATGATGTGGTGTGAAAAGTCTCTCTCTCTGTCTCTCTCTCTCTGTCTCTCTCTCTCTGTCTCTCTCTCTCTCTCTCTGTCAGTGCTCTGAGCAGGTGTGAAGGCTCTACTGAGAAAATGCCTCTGTAGCGTTTGGAGTTTGGGGTGACTAAATATATTTCTGGATCAAAGTCGTTGGGGACGCCTGAGCAAAGCACTCTGGGTAATTTAATGTGACAGTGTTCCCACACATGGCTGAACTTGACCTTTTATCAATTCCTACCTTCAGAATATGTATTCCATACAGATTGATTTTCTCCCACAATGCCTAGTTATTTGGCCTGTAAAAACCATCTAATGTGGAAAACATAATTAAACAGTCGTTAACCACTGTTCAGTAGGGCTACTAAAAAATGTTGTATTTTTTCTAGAACTAAACGTTTTATCACAGCGTGAATATGTGTTCGCTAACGTGGGTTCTACTCCTCTCCATGAGGTTATGAAGGTGTTTTCTCTCTCTGTGTCCTTCCCATCAGTGAGAGCCACGTGGCTATTGCGCAATCTCATTGTTTCAGTCCTCCGTCTCCGTGGGTTCCCTTCCCAGCATGGTCCCCAGCAGACGGCACCCCTTCCTGGGCCCTGAGAGGAGAGCCACACTGGGCAGCCACTTCAAAAAGAAACAGGAAGAAGAGCTTCTTTCAAGGAAAAAGCCATTCCTGCTCCGGCTGCAGTGACAGAAGCTCCAGTGTTCTGGAGCGGGCTCTCCCATCACAACCCTACGCTGGCCTCCTGAACACACTGAGGCTCAACACAAAAAGCACACACAAAACAAGGCCTTGATTCAGCTGTTTGGATGACCCATCGAAGCTACGGGCTTGTCATTTAATTAACATCACAGCGGGCTGGCTTGCATTGTGGGGCACCCAGAAGGAAACTCATTCTTTCAGTGAAGCCACGGTCAAAAACCAAGGGCCACTTCCCTCTAAAGCGGCCGGCTTGGCGTTGAGCGATGGTGGGCTCTCATTTGCGAGGCAGCGCCCTCAAAAGCCGGCTTTTAATCCCTGGCTTTTGTG
>JAPMUY010004671.1:0-5000 GCA_026901105.3 Galaxias olidus
TCTACTAGGTGATGTTGTTATTGACATAAGTCTACTAGGTGATGTTGTTATTGACTCTGTGATAAGTTAACTAGGTGATGTTGTTATTGACATAAGTCTACTAGGTGATGGTTAACTAGGTGATGTTGTTATTGACATAAGTCTACTAGGTGATGTTGTTATTGACATAAGTCTACTAGGTGATGTTGTTATTGACTACTGTGATGGTTAACTAGGTGATGTTGTTATTGTCATAAGTCTAATAGTAGTGATGTTGTTATTGACATAAGTCTACTAGGTGATGTTGATAAGTTAACTAGGTGATGTTGTTACTGACATAAGTCTACTAGGTGATGTTGTTACTGACATAAGTCTACTAGGTGATGTTGTTAGTCTACTAGGTGATAAGTTATTGACATAAATCTACTAGGTGATGTTGTTATTGACATAAGTCTACTAGGTGATGTTGTTATTGACACAAGTCTACTAGGTGATGTTGTTATTGACATAAGTCTACTAGGTGATGTTGTTATTGACATAAGTCTACTAGGTGATGTTGTTATTGACATAAGTCTACTAGGTGATGTTGTTATTGTCATAAGTCTACTAGGTGATGATGTTATTGACTCTGTGATGGTTAACTAGGTGATGTTGTTATTGACATAAGTCTACTAGGTGATGTTGTTATTGACATAAATCTACTAGGTGATGTTGTTACTGACATAAGTCTACTAGGTGATGTTATTGTTAAGTCTACTAGTGATGTTGTTATTGGCATAAGTCTATGTTGTTATTGTAAGTCTACTAGGTGATGTTGTTACTGACATAAATCTACTAGGTGTTGTTATTGTCATAAATCTACTAGGTGTTGTTACTGACATAAGTCTACTAGGTGATGTTGTTATTGACATAAGTCTACTAGGTGATGTTGTTATTGACATAAGTCTACTAGGTGATGTTGTTATGACATAAGTCTACTAGGTGATGTTATTATTGTTGTTGTTGTGTGTTTAGACTCCTGCTGGGAGCAGAGCAGAGGAGACGGTCAGAGTTCTTCATCAGTACACCAACAACATGTCTTCCATCGACGCGTCCGCTGTCTACCTCAGCTCCCCCTTCCTCCTCGCGGTCTCCTCCTCCCTCCTCTCCTCCGCTCGCCTTCCCCTCGGCGTCCTCCGTCACCATGGAGACCAAGCCCAGGCCGGACAGTCTGAAGGTCAGTCTGGTGTCAAACAAACTACACATACATCAGTACCTACATTTACCTACAAACTACATCTGTACCTACATTTACCTACAAACTATAACTGTACCTACATTTACCTACAAACTTTAACTGCCTGCATTTACCTACAAACTTTACATCTGTACCTACATTGACCTACAAACTACATCTGTACCTACATTGACCTACAAACTACATTTGTATCTACATTTACCTACAAACTATACATTTAGATTTACCTACAAACTATAACTGTACCTAGATTTGCCTACAAACTATAACTGTACCTGCATTTACCTACAAACTATAACTGTACCTACATTTACCTACAAACTATAACTGTACCTACATTTACCTACAAACTACATCTGTACCTACATTGACCTACAAACTACATCTGTACCTACAACTGTACCTACATTTCGTTATATTTTAAACAAACTACACATACATCTGTACCTACATTAAGTTATATGTTAAATCTGAAATCTATTTGTGTGACGGTGAAGTGGAACCCTGTGATGTAACAAAGCTGTTTCCATAGAGATCGGTCGATTAGTGTAGTAATTATTTGATTGGCATACTGAAGGTGACGGTGAAGCTGAAGCCACGCCCCCGAGCCGTTCAGGCCAGCGACGCCGACTCGTCTCCATCGTCGTCGTGGCGACACGGCAAGCGCTCGAAAGGAAGTCGCTGGCGCCGCTGGAACGTCCACTTCCTGCTGGCCAGGCCCTCCCCCTGTCACCGTGGAGACTCCACGGCGACGGAGGAGGAAGTGGACGAGCTGCTGAAGAAGCTGGGAGCCTCTCTGAAGCCCGACCCGATCCCCCGGGACCAGCGCCGCTGCTGCTTCTGTCACCAGCAGGGGGACGGACTCACTGATGGACCGGCCCGCCTGCTCAACCTGGACCTGGACCTCTGGGTCAGAACCAGTACCACTATTATATATAACTAACCCTAACCCTGCCCAACCTGGACCTCTGGGTCAGAACCAGTACCACTATTATATATAACTAACCCTAACCCTGCCCAACCTGGACCTCTGGGTCAGAACCAGTACCACTATTATATATAACTAACCCTAACCCTGCCCAACCTGGACCTCTCTCTGGGGTCAGAACCAGTACCACTATTATATATAACTAACCCTAACCCTGCCCAACCTGGACCTCTGGGTCAGAACCAGTACCACTATTATATATAACTAACCCTAACCCTGCCCAACCTGGACCTCTGGGTCAGAACCAGTACCACTATTATATATAACTAACCCTAACCCTGCCCAACCTGGACCCTGGGTCAGAACCAGTACCACTATTATATATAACTAACCCTAACCCTGCCCAACCTGGACCTCTGGGTCAGAACCAGTACCACTATTATATATAACTAACCCTAACCCTGCCGAACCTGGACCTCTGGGTCAGAACCAGTACCACTATTATATATAACTAACCCTAACCCTGCCCAACCTGGACCTCTGGGTCAGAACCAGTACCACTATTATATATAACTAACCCTAACCCTGCCCAACCTGGACCTCTGGGTCAGAACCAGTACCACTATTATATATAACCCTAACCCTGCCCGACCTGGACCTCTAACTAACCCTAACCCAAAGTTAGGTCCATGTTGAGCAGGTGTAGGTGTATTACCCCCCCCCTCTCTCTGTCACTATGTAACGTTACGCATTTCTCCTCGTCCAGGTCCATCTGAACTGTGCGCTGTGGTCCAGTGAGGTGTATGAGACCCAGGCGGGGGCTCTGATCAACGTGGAGCTGGCTCTGAGGAGAGGCCTGGCCGTGCGCTGTGGTCACTGTCAGCAGGCCGGAGCCACCAGCAGCTGCCATCGCCTACGCTGTCCCAACGCTTACCACTTCACCTGTGCCCTCACCACACGCTGCACCTTCTTCAAGGTCTGCCTCACTGTCTGTCCTACCTACCTGTCTGTCTGTCTGTCTGTCTGTCTGTCTGTCTGTCTGTCTGTCTCGCTGTCTGTCTGTCTGTCTGTCTGTCTCTCTGCCTGTCTGTCTGTCTGCCTGTCTGTGTCTGCCTGTCTGTTTAACCTACCTGTCTGTCTGCCTGTTTGTTTAACCTGTCTTGTCTGTCTGTCTGTCTGTTTAACCTGCCTGTCTGTTTAACCAGTCTGTCTGCCTGTCTGTCTGTTTTGTCTGCCTCACTGTCTGTCTGTCCCTACCTACCTGTCTGTCTGTCTGCCTGTCTGTCTGTCTCTCTGTGTCTGCCTGTTTGTTTAACTGTCTGTCTCTCTTGTCTGTCTGTTGCCTCACTGTCTGTCTCTCTGTGTCTGTTTAACCTGTCTGTCTCTCTGTGTCTGTTTAACCTGCCTGTCTGCCTGCCTCACTGTCTGTCTCTCTGTCTGTTTTGTCTGTCTGTTTAACCTGTCTGTCTCTCTGTGTCTGTTTAACCTGCCTGTCTGCCTGCCTCACTGTCTGTCTCTCTGTGTCTGTCTGTCTGTCTGTTTAACCTGTCTGTCTGCCTGTCTGTTTAACCTGCCTGTCTGCCTGCCTCACTGTCTGTCTCTCTGTGTCTGTTTAACCTGTCTGTCTGTTTAACCTGTCTGTCTCTCTGTGTCTGTTTAACCTGCCTGTCTGCCTGCCTCACTGTCTGTCTCTCTGTGTCTGTTTAACTTGTCTGTCTGTTTAACCTGTCTGTCTGTCTGTGTCTGTATTACCTGTCTGTCTGTGTCTGTTTAACCTGTCTGTCTCTCTGTATTACATGCCACTCTGTGTCTTTATAGCGTGTCCTCTGTGTCTGTTTATCCTGTCTGTCTGCCTGTATTAGATGCCACTCTGTGTCTTTATAGCGTGTCCTCTGTGTCTGTTTAACCTGTCCTCTGTGTCTGTTTAACCTGTCTGTCTGTATTACCTGTCTCTCTGTGTCTGTTTAACCTGTCTGTCTGTCTGTATTACCTGTCTGTCTGTGTCTGTTTAACCTGTCTGTCTGTTTAACCTGTCTGTCTGCCTGTATTACATGCCACTCTGTGTCTTTATAGTGTGTCCTCTGTTGTGTGTCTGCAGGATAAGACCATGCTGTGTCCCCTCCACAAACCCAGAGGAGTATCAGGGAGCGGGGAGGTCCTTCCTGGAGGCACGTCCCCATCGCCCTCCTCCTCCCCGGCCGCCCACCCCCCCTCCTCTTCCTCCTCCTCCTGCTCTCCTTATGACAGTGAGCTGCGTTGCTTTGCGGTGTTCCGGCGTGTGTTTGTGCAGCGTGACGAGGCCCGTCAGATAGCATCAGTGGTGCAGCGCGGGGACAGACAGCACACCTTCAGGGTGGGCAGCCTGGTGTTCCACGCCGTGGGCCGCCTGCTGCCCCACCAGGTGGCGCTCTTCCACAACCACGCCGCCATCTTCCCCGTGGGTTACCAAGCCGACCGCATCTACTGGAGCATGCGCCATGGCAACCGGCGCTGTCGCTACCTGTGCTCTGTCGAGGACGCGGGGGGCCGACCTAGCTTCAAGGTCAAGGTCATGGAGAAAGGTTACGACGACCTCGTCCTGACCGGAGCCACTCCAAAAGGTGACCTTTGAACCCCCGCCGCCGACCCTACACAGAAACACACACACACACCACATTAAAATCACATTTGATCAGTTTGAACAACACTTAAATCACCGTGGCAACCGGTCACACGTCCAGCTGCTGGTAAACTCTGGACACACACACACACACACACACACTCAGTCAGGAGAGAGGAGCTGTGCATGCTAAGCCGGTTCTCCCTGTGTGTTCTCCAGACGTGTGGAACCAGGTTCTAGAGCCGGTGGCAGAACGC